>WAAB01019513.1:0-71810 GCA_013389865.1 Piaya cayana | reverse complement strand
TCTCAGCCGCTCCTCATAAGGCCTGTTCTCCAGCCCCTTCACCAGTTTCGTTGCTCTTCTTTGGACACTCTCCAGAGCGTCAACATCCTTCTTGTGCTGAGGGGCCCAGAACTGCACACAGTATTCAAGGAGCGGTCTCACCAGTTAGGCATTTACATGCCTTTGTTCTTCCCTGTACTGTTTTATGTCACAGCAATGTCTGCTTCCACTCTTTTTCCATCCTACAACTTTATCCAGTTCATGTAGCATCTACTGGGTGGAGCTCCAGTGCAGCACGTGGAGAGCGAAGCACCTGGGCTTCTGCGACTCTTCAGGTTGCAGCTGGGACATCTGATTGTATGGAGTGACTTACACAATAGAGTTGAAGAAAATATCAACACAAATTAAAAACCAGGTCCTGAAGGAATCTTCTGAATGGCTTTATGTCTTCTACACACACCAATTAGCTACAGTAGTTATTCTATACTGACTGATAGGATAATTGCAATTGCTTTCTGTATCACCTATGTGATATGTGTTAGACATAAATCAGATAAAATATTTGGGTTTATGCCCTTCATCAAACTATTTTTGCTTAGTGATATTAATCTCTTTGTCAAGCTGACAAATTAATGTGTAGTTTATGAAGCAGTTCTTTTTAGTGTAATTTTAGTGACCATTTTTAGCCATCTAGTATGGCAGAAGGAGGTGTTAGAAAAGTTGGTAACTTATCTAAATTATAGTCACATGGCTTAAGTTTATTAGCGTGACATTTTATTTATCCTGATCATCCCAGGGTAGTCAGAGCATGAAATCAGCTGGGCAGGTGGTATTTGCATGCTGCCTGCAGCGTGGGCAGGCTTGGAGCAGGGGCTGAGGTTTCCAGGCTGCATTCTGAGAGCAGGAGGCAGGCAGAAACTCCACATTTCACCTTCATCTATCTTTTCCTATTATAGTCACCTGTTTGCCTATTTTTATTGTGGTTTAAGTCCTAGAAATGTTACCTAATTGAATCCTTTTTGTAGATGGCAGGGAGGAACTGCACAGTGAGCATGGAGGTGAACTGCCACCATTCTTAGTTGTGAAAGGTCCTTTATACAATTTAAACCTTCAACCATTATCTCTTCTCTGCCTTTATTTGTGGGATGATTCTGAAGCTTTTCCAATTGTAATCCATGGTTTATGAAAGATGAAATGGGCCATGCATCATCTGTCAGATCACATGCAGGGACCATAACAGGATGAGCCTAAGTGTAAGGGTATAAAACTGATCTAGTCTCAGATAGGCTCGTATTAGACCCAAATCTGGGAAATTCTGATGATTTCCAGAGGCCTACAATTACTTAGCCCACCTATGTCAGAGTAAAGTGTACATTCCTCTTCTTGTTTTAATATTTCTTTAGGCAGATTTTCTCTTCTCCTTGTCACATAGTTGAGCCTTGATCATTGTCATAGTGGTTATTCATAGATAGAACACATTTTATGTAGATCTCTTTTTCGCTCAGTTTTGCTGTAAGATGTTAGACCATGCTGGTAAGATGTGTTTTGGGACTTTGTGTTTTGTGTTTTGTAAGATGTGTTTTGTGGCTTGTGCAGAATATGCTGCAGAAGACCTCCTCTGAATTCTCTGTGGCTGAGACAACAAATGAGCAAATCTTAGATATTGCAATATTTCCTCCCCCATTCCTTTTTTACCTACAAGGCTACTTGGTAAAATTTGGTACAAACGTAAAAGACGACGTCAGTTACTCATGCAAATTCTTGTAATTACACCTGATGCACAACTCAGTAGAGGATTTGAGTTTTTGAACAGAAGAGTGTGAAAGAAAATTACAATATCCTTACAGTGTCAAAAGGAGGTTTCTCAAAATCGTATACTTGCAAGTTCCATATTGTCCTTATGATGTCTTAGTACATTCAATTTGGGGTGAAACAAAAGGAATAAACTCCTGCCAGTCATCTCTCAGTCCTGGCTTGCCTTTCTAAGGCCTGACAACATAGTTAGTGGGTTTGTCCTTGTCCTTGTTTTTGAATCAGTATGAATACTGTTGAAGAAGCTCCCATGTCATTGCAGACTGCAATGGAAGTGATGCAGTTCAGCAAGGAGGAGGTGCAAGAAGTTTTGAGGCTGTTGGCTGGCATCTTGCATCTAGGAAACATTGAGTTCATCACTGCTGGTGGGGCACAAGTGTCCTTTAAAACAGGTGAGAAGACTGTGCATCCAAATGTAAATGTTTCTTGACATAGTTAAAGCTAAATCTGCCACTAGTGTATCTGACCACAGCAAGGATAAATGGTGAAAGGATCTCCCGGCTTTTTAGCATCTGTTAAATATTGATTAAAATGTTGGTTTTTCTTTTTTTGGCAGATAAGGCTGATTAGTTCACTCCTGGATGATAGATCTTAATTAGGGAAGCCATTGGGTACTATTCGATTAGTAGTAGTGAAATTACTTTTAAATCTAATTCCTTCTTTGAAATATTTTCTAGTTGATGAAATATAAATGCTCAAGTATACTCCTTAATTGAGATCTTCACTGAAGGTAACTTTTGTCAGAGCTTTCAATACTTCAATTAAAAATCTGAAAGCATGTGCTGATATGTCAAAAGATTGGACTGGGGAGCATCTTAAGTGTTTGTTGAAATACAGCAATAAAGAGTAGCATTGTGCATTGCATTATATCCCACTTAACAGCAAAATTGCAAATTGAAGTATGCATGTAATAAGATTTTGATGGTTTTCTTTATCTTTATCCTGTGGGAAGCTGAAATGCATTCATGAGAACAAAGAGCGAATTAGTCTTTATATCTGGAAAAATATGTTTAAGCAGTAGATTGCTTGAATCCTTGAAATGTAACAGTAAAAGGAAAATAAATATTTGTGACTGACTTGTGATTAATTTCTAGTGCTGAATTCTCTTGGTTGTGCATATTTATAATACTGTACCTTTTCATTAGCAACCAAAACACATCCTGGAGTTGCTAGTTGTGCTTCCATCTCTAATCTTCGTAATATTAGTTGCATCTTAAATGGTTATAATAATAATAAAGGATAATAATACAAAATTCATTCATAGCCTTATAAAGTTAAGGATGTGTTTGTATTTGACTCTTTCTTTTGCCAGCTCTGGACAGATCTGCTGAACTGCTGGGGTTGGACTCCACGCAGCTAACTGAAGCATTGACACAGAGGTCAATGATACTCAGGGGAGAAGAAATCCTAACACCTCTTAGTATACAACAGGTAAAGGCATCTCAGTTTTGATGTGTTTCTAGGGTCTGTTAAATATATGGCTCAATCTTTGAGTCCAGTGTGTTCAGGAACGGAAGTTTAGCTTGTACATCTGTGTGGCTCCCAAAAAAGCTACATAGCTTTTTGGGAAGGGTATAATTGGACTTCAGAAATCTCTATAGATGCCATACTACCATTCTGGCCAGGGTCTGTAGCTTGGCTTTTGTAGTTCTTATTAAGCCTGGTTGCTTACAATTTTTTTCAAAATTTTAATAATAAAGGCTGATATTTTTCATTATGAGTATTTGTGTCAGGCATTTTCAAGAACATTCAGAAAAAAAATATTTACAAGAAGGGGATTAGAAAGAATTATGCATAACATTATGCTTATGTCTAGAAAGGGGTCAATTAAGGTCTTATTTCCTACTCTTTTCATTGCCTCCTACCCACCTTAAGTTTACAATTTCCTAATTTTTGAATGCTTTAGCTTTGAAATGTAATTTTGAAACCACATAAGTGTAAAGCTGTTGTAACTTGCACTGTTAAATTGAGACTCTTGGTAACTATTAGTACAATAGGTATGCAAAGCTGCTTGCATTGTACCTTGCCTTACACTCTATGTAGAGCACTGCCTGGGACAATCTGGTAAGTCCTCATTTACAGGGTTGATTGATGTGTTGTGTGTTCCTCCCTTAATATAGGCAATAGACAGCAGAGATTCTATGGCTATGGCACTTTATTCTCAGTGTTTTGCTTGGATCATTAAGAAAATCAACAGCAGAATCAGAAGCAAGGAAGACTTCAAATCCATTGGAATTTTGGACATATTTGGATTTGAAAACTTTGAGGTAGGTTTCAAAAGTGTGTTGGATTGTTTAATGTTTATGCTTTATCTTTCTCCATATCTTTCTCCTCTTCACTGGAACTTGATTATTGACCGGGTTATGAAGTGAATCAGTTCATTGTTTGCAAAGTAAAATGCTTGGAGTGCATTCATTTTTGAAAATTTCTTTTCTCATCAGGTAAACCGTTTCGAGCAGTTCAGTATTAACTATGCAAATGAAAAGCTTCAGGAGTATTTCAACAAGCACATCTTTTCCCTAGAGCAACTGGAATACAGCAGGTAAGAGATATAGATGGTTTGAAACAATTTTTGAAACATAATTTTTAACTTGAAATCTGAGTTCCTTGCTTCCTTTAAAAATCTCTCAGTCTGGATCTGTTTATTTTTTAAAGCTAAGCTGATTTTACTCTAATTTGCAAGCTAAATACATCAACTCCAGCTGTTTCTGTATTAAAAATAATTTCCTCTTGGCTGTCAATAAAAAGGCCTTCCTTGTTTTCCTTAGGGAAGGACTAGTTTGGGAGGATATAGACTGGACAGACAATGGAGAGTGCTTGGATCTTATTGAAAAGGTAATAAAGAATTTGATATTGGTACCTGTTTCTAGGTTTTCTTCTGAGGTAGTATGTTTTTAAAACTCTTACCAACAGCAAGAAAAATTGAAGGGAGTGGTGACTCTTGTACCTTTAAATAGTGATCTTTTAATCAGATCATTTTCATACATGGTTATGCTATCAATTATACTGTAAGCTCAATATATGTCCTTCCTTATAATAACTTTTAACAGTGTCTGACTACATACAAAAGCAATGTTTGGAAATGATTAAAAAGAATAGAAAACGTAGACAGAAGGAACGACGGTGTTTGCTCCCATAATGACTTTTCATGGGATGCAGATAATTTACATTCGTTGCCTGCCAGTTTTGACTTCATTTGTAATTTTGCCTGTGTTCTAATTGGTACTAAAGGAACATGTAAGAGCATGAAGTTTCTGAAGAGTTAGTGGTAGGAACATTAGTGGTGGGGGGCAGGTGAAGTCTCAGTTCACTGCATAGAATTATAGAGCTGAAGTTGATACAGCATTTCGTCTGTGTTCACTTTCACCATCAGTACAAGTAGGCTGCATGAGTTTATCTCTGTAGTGCTGTGTGTGGCTGTGGGAGTTTAGGTGACCACAGAAACTGATGGCAGCAGGCAGGGGATCCAGCTGCCAGGACGTGGCTACAGTCAGGACACTGTAGTTTGTTCAGAGCTGCATTGGACCGATAGGAAATGGCTTATTAAAATGTGCATTTGGAGAACATGTTTTTCTGAGAGGCTGTATCAACCTGAAACTTGCAGGACACATTAATTAACTTCTGGATAACTTGCTTTATTTGCCATCTCTTCCAGTATGAGAAGCAGGAAACATCAAAGGAAAGTACAGAGAGGCATATGTGAAGCAAAAGGAGGTTGTGTTTTATGCAGTGCGTAGTTAAACTGTATGTCTTTTGCTGTGCCCCTGGGCAATGTGAGTGCTCAAAGATTGCATTGGTTCAGCAACTGAGTAGATAATTTTATGGAAGAAAAATTTTTGAAAGGCTGTTTACACAAACATCTCAAATTTAAGGGAGTCCTGATTATTGGAGGCTTTGGAGGCCAGAAATATTTTCTGGGACAATGTCATTGTATGCATGTAAAACCTGCCTACATCAGAATTGTTGCTTCTTCCAGTAGCATCCTTTTATTTTGCCCATGTATCATACGTTATGTTTCCAGAGAAATGTTGGCAGAAAAATAGGATGCAGTCCTCTATGAAAGTGGAGTTTTAGCGATGTACATATGGGTTTGCAACTCTCTGCATGCAACAACTTAAAGAGCTATGTGATTTTTCCAAACTGGGGACAACATCTGTGTCCATTTGTGCAACTAATTCATCTTCTGCCTCTTGTTGTTTTAGAAACTGGGGCTGCTGGCACTCATCAATGAAGAGAGCCATTTTCCTCAAGCTACTGATTCCACCTTGCTGGAAAAGTTGAATACCCAGCATGCTGTATGTGATGTTTTGTTCATCTTCTCCATACGAATTATGGAGGGTCTCTTTACTTCTGTAGAAATATATGGGTGCATAGGTGTAGAGACTGTTTTGGATGTGATCCTGCTTCCATGATAATCTATATAATTTGCTGTCAAGACTGAAACTGTTACCTGGAAGACTATATCCTTGTTACTATCCAGTTTAAGGTTTCTGTATTGGTGAATAAGCTAAATTCTGCTCGTAGTTGGAGATCTGACAACCTGCAGTACTGTATATTACTTACATCTTCAATTACCTTTGATTTAATGAAATATTAATATTGATGTAATTTACTGAAAGGTTGCCATTTCCTCTGTCCAGACTAGTGTAATTCTGTGATCCCAGAATTACTTTTGAATATTTCTGGGATACAAGTGTATCCACCAATCTGCCTAACAGCCAGTTCAAGACAGAACCTTCTTTTTCAAATTGCCCTTAAGAGATGATTCTGCCAGATGGATTCAGGTTTACTATAATGCCTTTTTAGATACTATAAATCTGTTATTGCTGCATTTGAAGAAGCCCAGACTAACAAATCCTATTATTGTTATAAGTCGATTGTTTGCTTTTGGAGCACTAATCTTCTGAGGAGTTCACTGGAAGACAACGGTTTGTTTAGGTCTGGGTTGAGAGGACAATGTGACCCTTTGTATCATTCTACTCCCTGACTCCTCCTCAAATATTTTTCCCTTTTCTTTCCCTTCCGATTAGAACAATCCTTTTTACGTAAAACCAAGAGTTGCTGTTCACAACTTTGGAGTGAAACACTACGCCGGGGAGGTAATTTTCTTTTCTTTATTTGCTGAAATAATTCCAAATGTAGTTTTCATTAGCTTAATTTTACCCTAAGGCTGCTCAAAATTAACTAAAACGCTCTGTTCCCTCAGCACTTTCCACAATACTGCTCTTGTGAGAGGTACCTGACTGCTTGGCTTGTTGTTTGAATCAGCTCTGTTTCCTGCTAGGTCCAGTATGATGTCAGGGGGATCTTGGAGAAGAACAGAGATACTTTCAGAGACGATCTCCTGAATTTGTTACGTGAAAGCAGGTACGTTTCTGTGATTTTTGTTTAGGACATGATGTTCATCATGATGTTAGACATGATGATGAAGCTGGTGATGGTTTTTAACTGTTTCAGGGTACCTTTTAGGCAGCATGCATGGGTACATTTTTGCTTCACATGCAGATAAAGGTGCTTGTATTTCTAGCATTTCTAGCTTGTATTTCTAGCAATCAAATTCCATTTGATTGAAAGCTTAGTTGCAGGGACCTACCACAGTGCAAATTGCCATATAGTAATTGCTTCAAAGGGAGAATTCTATAAGGATTTATGTAACTGAAAATCTGAGCTTGGATGTCTTTGGTACCTGCCTGCCTCCCATCATCCAGCTGTGTAAGGTCTCAGGATCTTTTACCATGGTACCTTGTGAGCTGGAGCAGTACCACATGCCCTTTTGTAGGTGTGTGGTTGAGACTGTAGCGCATGCAGTGGGGTGGCAGAGGAGGAGGGAGCTGAGCCCAGGTGTTGCTGTCTCAGCTGCTGCCATCACCTTTTTCATCCACTCATCCTGTCTTGCTATGTGAGTTGCTTGTTTGTAAATCCCTTAAGCCCTTCTGTGCAGGGGAAGCTGTTAGTAATCATTTACTTCTCTGTGTTTTTTGTTCTGGTTTCATGACATATCTATTACCACATCTGCCAAATAGAATATGTAGGTAAAAGTAATGACTTAAAACTGCTGTAGAAGTGTTAAAAACAGCATACACAGTTGGTATCTGAAAGTGAGGCTCAGGTAGGTGGGTTTTTGTGCTGTGGTCTAAAGCAAGCTGTAAGTCTTGTTTTTCAGTGTTTGTTCAGGTATGGTTCCCGTTACAATCAGATGGAATTTTGGTTAAGTGAGAGTACAGTAAGGACTTTAGGACTTCACACTTCGTTTCCCTAATGATATGTTGGGAGCGGAGAAGAACAGATCTCTTTGTTTTGTTTTGCTTTGGTTTGCTTTGGGTTTTTTTAATTCCCTGAATAAATTCTGCAAAGGTGAAATCTATTACTTGAGAAAGGTGATGGAGAAATAAGTTTTTTGGATGGAGGAGCTGTTTTCTAAGGGACAGTACTTTCTTTGCATTCTATAGTGGTAAACTTCCTAGGCTGTTGAGATATCCTTAAAGATATTCTTTTTCTTTCCCATTTCAGTCTTGATTTCATCTATGATCTATTTGAGCATGTTTCAAGTCGCAACAATCAAGAAACTCTTAAGTGTGGAAGCAAGCACCGAAAACCCACTGTCAGTCTCCAGTTCAAGGTTAGTTAATGTGTCATCTCTGCTCTGTAGCTAATCAGTGAGAGATAAACTCTGTTCAGTAAAGAACAGTTGTGGATCAAAACAGGCAAAATTTGAGCATACAAGTATTGCTGTCTCTTCTATCAAACTGCACTAACTAATAAGCTGGTTGGCCATAAGCTAGCTTCAAGCAGACACTAAACTTTGCATCATACCATCTTCACAAAGCTCCTGTTGTTTTCCATTTGCTTGTCCTTATTTTAAAACCGATCTATTAAGTTGGTCTCTCTCGTTTTTACTTTCTAATATAAAACCAACCACAAAATCACACAGAACCTTAAAGCACTGCCTGTGTGCTAAGAAAAATAAGTACTGAATAATTACTGTATTAAGGTGTTGCCTTTCTCTTTAACTTGGTTAGGAAAGCATTTTTTGTTAGATACTTTTTGAAGAGGCTTCATAGCCCTCCCTTCAGAAATGGCACCAAATTGAAACCTAGCTTAAAGTCTATCTGCAAGTTATGTAAAAGAGAATAACTGGCACAAAAACTTTCCTAAATTGCATGTGTACAAGTCTGGATTAGTTGTCTTTCATTTTGTTTGAATTAATATACACTCGCAATGTTCATTCACTTTTTTTTTTTTTTAAAGGGAGCAGACTCAAAGCCCTTGAGGGCAGATTTTATCCTTATAGACTATTGTTAAGTCTTGGAGAGAACGGCAAGGAGCGTATGCTGCAGCCCACACAGTGTCTTTTATTAAAAAACATTAATGTTATATTCCCTAGACAGCTTGCTTTGTGCTACCACAATTCTCTCACACAATATCCTCTTCTTGTTGTGAGTGGGGTTGTTTGCTAGCTCTCTGTAGTAGCAGAAGGTACAGTTCCACTTAGTTATTTATACCTGTGTGAAATAGACCTTTAACATGTTACTGTATAAAAATGGACTGTATTTTTGCACCCACTTTACAAGGCAGAACATAATGCAGAGTTCATCCTCTTTTCTGTCAGGGTCCCTGGACAAGTCAAAGCATGATAAAACACAAAATCAAAACATTGTTGCTCCTTATCTAAAGCTGCAATAACTGACTGTAAAGCAGCTGGGGTGCTTTACGAGAGGCTGACCTTCACATCGTGTCCTCCCAAAAAAATTAGGTTGGCTGTTTTTTCCATATTTTAAAGCCTTCCAGGATTAAACCGTCTCATTTCAATTGAAGATAAGAACTATGCCTTCACAGTTTTATTCTCATGATAGGTTGGTTAACTCTTCTTTTCATTTGACAGCCTGCCTAATGTGGGCCTGGGGGTGCATGCAGAATAGCTGAGGTTAGATACCATCTGTTTTAGCCTATTGCTTAAAGCAGGGCAAACTTCAGATTAGCTCATCACCTGACAGTGACTTAGAGGCGTGCAGCACAGTGTGGTATCTGTCTGGCTGTACTACAGATGAATGTGAAAATAAGTTAAATAAATTTTGTATTAGATTGACCAGCTTGCCCAATCTCTGTAAGTAGTAGCCTATGTTGAAAGAATTGGCTTTGTAGTCCATAATGACGTAATGTTCACACAGGTTTAATATAGATGAAGCCTTTACTTTTTAAAGCTGTAAATATTTGTCTTTACAAAAAAATAGTTGTGTCTTCTGGCTGTTCAATGTTTGCTATCCCCAGCTCCTGGTCTGTAGGCTGGCAAAGACAAACAAACCAAGAACTAGCACTTATGTTCCCAGCCACTTCCACCATTTGCTCTCTTTGCTCTGTACCAGCTTCTGTGCACAGCCATAACTCTGCCTGTTGCCTTTATCACTTCATGTTTAATCATCAAGATTCCCCTAGTTTGCAGATTAAAGCAAGAATTTGTTGGAACAGACTGCCAATGGCAATTTTGCTCCAAAACATATGGCAGGACACACAGTGTTGCTCCTTTAAAAAGTGAATTTTCTGTCTCCTTGGCAGCATGCTCTGTATTTTCTCTGCTGTCTGGCATGCAGTGCCACGTTTGAGGGGTGAAACATTATCACTGCTAGCTTTCTGCACTCTTCAGAGCCTGGGCTCCGCTTCTCTACAATCATTTGTATCTCTGCAAAGTAAATGCAAGACTTCAGTTTAAAATGGTTTATCATACTTAATGACACAGAATGAGGCAAGTTGGAATAAAATATGGAATGACGACTCAGGCAGGAAAGGGGTGGATGTGTAATTAAAGTAATAAGCATAAAAGGGCTGAGGGTTTTTTGTGATTTTTATCTCTGGGCTGAGTTTCAGACAACTGATGCGTGTTGGGTCATTTGGAGTTCTAAAAGTAGGAAAAAACAACATGCTTTCTTCTATGTTTTTTTGCTGAAGCTTGTAATCTCTCTTTTTTGTTAAATGTATTCAGCTATCACATGAAATAACTGTGAAACTGTCTGCTTAATTCTGTTAACATTGTCTTTCAATAAGATCTGTTTTCTTTGTCCCTCTATCCTTTATTCTATTTTTGTTAATTTCAGGAGGGAGATGTTTTAAAAACCAGTATTAATAAAACAATGTCTACTGTATTCTAAAGTAACTATTTTTTTCAGACATTCTTAGTATTTTTCTACCCTCTTGTTGAATTACATTTATTAATGCTAAAAGTGTCCTTTTAGCAAGAAAAATTGAGACTTCCCAGGGAGAAGAACTCCCTGAGCACAAAATGCTGCTTGTGGCAGGAAAAATGGAAAATGAGTGGGTATGGGGTAGTTGAAACTAAAAGAGGAAATATGGCTTTGTGACTATTTCATTTTTATATTAGAACCCTTGTCCTTCATTATGACTTGCTCAAGTTTAGCAGCTTGGGAATGTGGGTCCCGTGTCTTAGGCAATCATACAAAAGATCTGTAAAAAAGCAACTTTCCAATTAGGTGTTTCCTTATGAACCATTTTCTTGATATTGGTCTGTACATCTTGTTCACTATGAAATGGTGATGGCAGTTTTGATTAGAAGGGGCCAGCAGAAGAAATGAACACGCATGTATTGATTCTGTATCCTCACAAGCAAGAGCTTACATGGTACAGTAATTTCTGGTGTATACCACTAGGTGTTGCAGTTAGATATTGTCTGCAAGGCTAAGCTGCAAGAGCTTTTGCTGGGGTATGTTGCCTGTACAAAAAGTCAGTTGGTGAAGTGCTGTCTTCTTTCTGCCTGTGTTGCAGGAATCACTTCATTCTTTAATGGCTATGCTGAGTTCTTCAAATCCTTTCTTTGTTCGGTGCATCAAACCCAATGTGCAGAAGGTAAGATTTAAAATTGTACCTGTCTTTTTTATATGTCTCTGGCCTGATCTTTCACTGCCTGTCTGGTTATTCACTGCTGTGAAGCAGAGGGTAGTATTCTTTGGTCACTTTGTAACAGGCTCTGCAAGGTCAGGGCACTGGGAAAGGCTTTTGATTTTTTTACATGTGGGCCTTGTCTTTGGGCATCCTCACAATAGCCATCACTTGCAGCTCTGATAAATGTCTAACTCTAAGGAGGATTTTTAAAGGATGGTAGAAGGCTGCACTGCATATTTGACAACTCTTTTGAGAGCCTTTTTAGGAGGAAAATATCAAACCTGTAAATTTTCTTTTAAATCTTTACAGGCAGTGAATGGTGGTGCAGATAGCAAAACTGGTATGAATGACAGTCATCAGACTCAGTCTTACAATTTATGTACCAGTCTAGATGTCTTCATGCTGTCTGTTTTGTTCTGTTACAGAATTATGTTTTTAAATCAGACTTGGAAACTAAGGCCCACTGCATCAATTTTTCTGACTCACAGATAATGAAAGACAATGTCAAGATGTACTTAGATATGTTGGAGGGCTCTCTAGAAATGAAGTGGTAATGATACAGTAATAACTGAAGTTAATATTGTTAGCCTGTTCCTGATATTCTTGGGGTTTGCACACCAAGTTTTTGCCTTATAGACTGTTATTCAGATATGGTTTGCTCTTGTCAACAGTAAAACAGGCAGAGGTGCTAATGTATCTGATTTATGTTTTTCACATGGCAACTTAGAAGCAGAGGACTTTGCTCTAAATCGATTTTTATGTTTAACATCTGTCTGGGATGTCTGATTAATCAGGACACTAAGACATCCAACCTGGCAGATTTCTTTGCAGTTTTTTTGTGTTACCTGAACAGTACATCCTTGACTTGACATGTTTTGTGTTGCTAACTGTTAAATCTGCTTTTACTGTTACTTGTGGTGTCTCAAGTAACATGCAGATTGTGGGCACCTTAGCAAGAAGGAGCAGCCTGAAAGCTGCTTAATCAAGGCCTGCGTCCTGAACTCTTGGGTGCACTGAGGTGTGCAGCTACCAGGTAGCCAAAAATGCTTGGATGACAGAATCTCGGCCAGTAGCTGAGGTCCGTGAGCCTACATGTGTAGCAAAGCCCCTGATCTCTGAGGGACAACAGTTTTGAAAAACTTGTTTTCTTCCCTGCTCCCATTTCTGCCTGGAAGCCCTGTGACCCTTCTAAAGGTCACTTGCTGCCGCTGGAGTACAAGAAAAATTTGAATAACTCACGTATTTTCCTTACTTGCCCTTTTGCATTTGAGTAAAGCTCATCTCCAGATAGCAAAGTCACAAGAATTTGCTATGGTTGATGCAAGAACCAGACAGTTTTTGCATTTCACAGAGGTGTAGAATCGTTTAGATTGGAAAAGACCTTTAAGATCATCAAGTCCAACTATGAACCCATTTCCATAATAAGGAAAACACTGAATTCCCACTGCCATGCTCCTTGTAGCTCTACCAGTCTTTTCCCACTAGAATGCTCCATCCCTGACAAATTTGGCATATGCTACTCTGTCTGCACACTTCATCTGTTTTGTTAAAACAGAATTCTCACAGAGTTAGGAGCTGTGCAAGCAGGAGGTGTTTCAGACAGCCTCAGTTTTGGGAAACAACGTCTAATTGCAGGAGTCCATGCAGGAACAGATAGAGAAATTCCTGTAGGCAATCCCTTTCAATCTATGTACAAAATATCACTGAAATCTTACCTAAAAATGTTTGTCCTTGTTTTCCATTTGATTGCAAATTTAACTTGATTCAATGACTTTACAAAATAAAAAAATCTTATTCAAAGAACAAAAGTAGGGAAAAGGGTCACACAATTTTAGCTTTTGTAGCTGGTTTAGTGAAGGCTTGATGGGAAATGGGAAGGAAATCTGTGTATGATACTTGTTGATGGCTCTGCATTCCCCTCCATTTCTCGCAGACACAGTGATTTTTAGTGCCACTCTTTTGGCATTGGTGGTGTTGCTTCCTCTGCAACAGCGCAAGTACAGAAGCAGGCACATAAGTAGCATTTGGCTCCTCTGTAGCTCAGCTGGATTCTGTGGATGCACATCACATTAAACATTGCATAGTTTATCCTGCCATACAACTTGTTGCTTCTTTCTAGTTAGACAAAGGAAAGTAAGGTGAGTCAGCTTGCATAACTCTGAACCATCATGGCTCAGAGACACATGAACTGTGTATGGAGTACCAGGGATTACTGTGTACGTGACTTCAGGGTCGGTTAGAAACAACTGCTTGAAACATTCAGATTAGCTGACAAAATGGAGAAACCGGGACTGAAAGAAGAAAAAAACTTCACTAATCATTTTTCTGTGTGTTTTCTGTCCATAGTTTTTACTCTGATTTTGATAATATGGTATGATAAAATGTCACACTTAAAAAAATACCTAGTGCTTACTGTATAACAGATGATGTAAAAGATGCTGCTTGTTTTTATTACACAGCATTAAGGGAGAGCTGGATCAGAGATACTCTGCAATAAGAGCTGAAGTTGTGTTACCAGGAGTAGCGTTTCTCAAGCTCTCTTTTCTCTCTGGGTTGGGTACAAATAGGTGACATACCTGTTGGTGGGCATCCTCTGTAATTCTGGATGGGAGAAGCTGGTGGTGCCTGAGAGTTGTTTTACTCTGGAAGTATGTTTGTATTCAGTAGGTGAATGAGGTTGAGCAGATGGAAAACAAATTCAAGCCTTCGAAGAGCAGAACATGCAGCAGACAGTACTTTGTCTGCTCTTCTAGACATTAAAGTGCATTCATGTTGAAGAAGAGATGTGATAGTTTACAGTAATTATTTGATTTTTTAATTGATCAAGAGTTTAATTTTTAAATATATTACAGTGGCAAGCAAAAACAATTCAGTATATGCAGTAAACCACTGAACATTTACATATCAAAGCAGGATCTACACTCATTAGTGCAATTTCCTAAAGGGAGCACACAGAGTACATGACCTTTTGTCACAAGACATTTCAGCAAGCAGGCTTGGACAGAAGAACAGAGGACCCATTAGTCTTTCAGAGACCCCCCGAACAATCAGTGTATCTGTTTTTACAATTTCTAGTCTGTTCTGAACTAGCCAGAATGTGGAAGCTTTTCCACTTGGTAAGCTTAATAAGTGTTTTCTGCTAATGAGGGGTCTTTCTCCTCAACTCCCCTGATCTTCAGTGCAGCTTGCAGAACTATGTATCATTTCATCTTTTTGAACTTTGACACATCTTTCTCTGTTTCTTGATCTCATGTTTGTTTTCCTGCTTCCTGTTCTACTCGATAATGATTCCTCCCTGCACCCTTGCCTTTTCTGGTCTCCATGTATCGTTTTTTGTGCACATTAAATTAAAAAAACAAACCACAAAACACCATCACAAAAAAATCCTCACCAACAAAAAACCATAATACAAAAAAGGATGTCTTTTAAAACAAGCTACAATGATTCCACCAGTGGAATGTTTCTTCCAGCTTGCTGCTATTAATAAGTTCCTAAGCCTTGGTGCCGCTCAGGAGACAGTTCAGGGTAAATTTAAATCTGAACTTTCTATGTGGGCAGTTTCAGAGACAGAAATTTTCCTGTTGGCCAGAGGAAGCCAGCCTCAGGCAGACTGGCTTTAGTAACTTCTCAGGTTCCCCACTTCTAGCAACTGCATGGCCTCATCTGGTCTCAAAACCTGAATTATTACAGTTTACTTCTGTAATTCCCCATTCCTGAATGTTCAAAAAGTTCAGATGTGGCTGTTCTCTCGTGCATGTAGATGGATGCATCCAATTCTCTTTGGCTATAGATTGAAGACCACCTTGGTCATGGTAGGCAAAATACTGGTTTCATTAGAACTGGCATGAAATATTTGATATGGATGAGAATTGCACTTCTTTCATTTTTAGAAAACCTATGTTGGTGTGTGCCATGTGAACAAGATTACAGGGTCTCTACTCGCCTTCCTGTCTACTCATTTATTGTCTGTCTTATTTCTCTGTTGCAGTTATGGTCATGCCACTGGCCGGATAAAAGCCAGATTCTCTGAAGCTTGTGAACTCTGAAGGGGCAATTTTGTTTCTCTGCAGGTTGTTTTATATTCATTTCTTTAATCATAAAATTTACTTAGGTGAGATAAAGAAATGAGGCAAAATTAAACGTGTGTTGTTAACCTGCTGCAAGGTAGGGGTTACATAGAGCAACAGAAAAAGTAAAACTAGTAATAACTTTGCAATTCAAAGGAAGACTGGTACAAAAAGACCTGTAATAAATTCTGTGAGGTTTAGTGCTGCTTAGGAGTCCTATCATGCTCCATACTTATTCTGGGAAAATCACTGTCAAGGCAATAAGGCTGCTAACATCGCTTCTGGGGACAGAGACATTTAAAGGGATGGAGGTTTGCCTATTGGCACCTGCAGTGTACTTTGAGCCATAGGTCATTAATCACCAGGAGACGCCCTGGAATAGCAAGCAGTGTGTGACCTAGTATGAAATAAGATGCAAACCTATTTTGCTTGCTGTCTGAATCAAACTTGTGCTCTTAAAATAGCTCTGAATCATTTCAAACGTAAGTATATCATGATAGCAACCTAAACACCTGTTAGAAGTACAGCTCAGGGATGCAGCACAAAGGAGCAATGAGAGAGCAACTTGGCTCCATCTAGGAGGATGATTGTGTGCATGATGTGGAGCAGCTACAAGTTCAGCAAACGCAGTATGTGAGCTGGTTGTCAAGCTGGAATTGCAGTATTGTCATAGTGAGACTTGACTGTATGAGTTACTGAGTTTGCCTTGTAGAAAGAATTTTTTTTCAGAAATATGGATAAGGACAGAGCCAGTCTGATACCGCTGCATTGAGAGCAACACATACATAAAACCTTGACAGTCACAAGGATGGACACTCTGAGCTTCAAGGATATTCTGCTATACATTCAGGACAGGATTTCTAAGATCTAGATAAAACTTTACTCCTAAATTTTAAACAATTATTTTAAGTGAAGTGCTCCATCTTCTGTGTGCATCGATTGTACTGCTCTTGTATACCAAGCATGTGCTGTATACGCCAGCCTCCGTCACTCATCAGACACCGGGTCTCCTTGATGGGAAGTAAATACCTTTGTGGGTTTTTAAAGATGCTGAGCCCAGCAGTTAAAAGCTAAAAATCCATAAATGGAGGTGTCTTTATGTTTTACTCAATTGTTGCAGAGCTCTGGGCTAGTCTTTCTGCAGCAAAGCTTCAATGTTATCTGAAAATTTGACTTGCTGTCCATAAGAAAAAGGGAATAGAAAGCCTGATCATCATGTTAGTGGCTACTTAGTTGTGCTTTGAAGTTAAAGGCAATAGATTATATGGCCAGGATACATCTGTTGGGTGTGTACAGTACTATTTGTAGAAAGTTAAAGTCTAGTAGTATTAATTTACGGCTGTATAAGCAGATCATTTGTTAGAACTACTTATTGCCTGTTTCAAAAATCTCTCTTTAATCTCAGTTGGTCCCCATAAATGTTTGTTTTAAGGCTTTCTGACTGCCAGTTACTGCTGTCATTGCTTCTGGAGGAAGCACAACCACAGGCTCTTAGCACAGATCGGGCTTGCTGGGGCAGCCTGGGTCAGGCTTAGGGAGCTGCTGTTTGGTTTCATCGTGGGAGGAGAACAACCATTTCCCAGAAACATAGCATGTTGGCCTGATCTCACAGGGCAGCAAGTGCACAGAGCCAAAGACGAACTATTTATCCTTAACCCATTAACTAGTTCAAAAGGCTTTATTGTTTATAATCAGGAAGGCACAGTCATAAGTTGTAGCGTCATGCCTGCCAACTCTACTTAATTCAGCTACCTGGATCTTGTTGCCTTGGGTTTTGTACAATTACGTAGCTTCAAATCAAGGCTCGTGGATTAGTCCCAGCTGTATCATTTTCTGGCACATCACTTGAGTAATTAGGTCAGGCGCTAGAAGACTCCTTAGGTAAAAGTGATAAGGAGAGTGAGTGTGAGGAAGGCAATTGCTCCTGCTGGCAAAGTGCCGGCAGTAATGTTACGTGTGGATCTGAATCCCTGGCTGAAAGAACAAGATGATTCTTGCAAGTAGTTTTGTGCTGCACAGGCAGTGCCTGTCTTCTATGTTGCCTCTGTCAGATTTCTCCCATCACTCCTGTGGTGTAGCGTGTCAGTTATGCTGCCTGGGAGCCACTGGGTTGTCCCTTTGTCCCCATCTCAGAGCATCGCTGTTTGCTCGGCTGAAGTTAGGTCATTTTTTCTCTTCAGGCAACCACCCAGACAGGCATGTCCTTCTTCTTCATCAAGGTTTGTTGTTTATTAAGCAGGGCTGACTAGGCATCTCTTTGCTAAGTGTATTAGGCTTTGTCGTTCAGTGACCATGGCATAAGGAGTTTAAAATTGAGGCATTTAAGGCTGGGAAAAGGGAGTTGAGATGGGATGCTGCCAGGGAAGGAGCAGACACAGTGCTGTAAAGATTGCATCAAACTCCAGGCAGTGCAAGCAAACAGATTGTTGCTTGTTTTGAGGCACATACGTGCAGTTGCTGCATTTCCTGGAAAGACCATTTGATAGGACTCTGTCCACAAGTGGTGAGAGTCAAATTTGGATCTCAGATAGCAAGCGTGGCAGTTCACTCTTGTGAGCAGGGTGGGAGGATGCACAGGGAGGAAATGCTGCTTCAACAGAAAATACCAGGACAGTTCTGCAGAAAAATAAAATGCCAAGGAGGGGAGAGGGTATTTTTAAAGTGCAACGCTTGCTTTGTTTGTAATTCTTTTTGGACTGATAAGAGTAATATTTAGAAGTGGGAAGAATTTTGACTGCAGCAGCCGTTGATCTGTCTGCACCAGAGGGACTTACTGCCTCTGGCTGACTTCAGGCGCCGCAATAATTCTGCATTTTGTGCCACCTGATGCATTTTTTGTGTTTTATGAATTCCATTGTATGTGATTGTGTGACATCGATAGGCACTTTTGGAACTGCAACTACTGATCCTAAGGCTGAAATACTTGCTTTTCATAGAAACTGAGCAAAGAAACTTGGCTTTTCTTCCTTCTTGCCCGCTCTACCAAGTATTTGAATTGCAAGCATTGTCATGCAAATGTATGCACCAAAAAAAGTGTGTACTTCATCAAGCTTTGGAAGTTTTTTAACTACAACAAAAAAAAAATCCCCCCACATCTCTAGATGGGCGATTTACATTCGAATCATGTTTGCTGTGTTCTCATGGTAACTACTCTGAGGGAATATGCACAGTCCATGATAAATAGAGATCTTTAGAGCTCCAAAAGCATTGCTAGTGTGTAGAATTGTTCTTTAGCAAAAACTTCAGCATTTGTAACTTAGTTGCTAAACTACGTCTTAGGGCATTTTGTGCAGTTTATCTCTCAAGGTTTAGGAATTCGTTGGCTATGAAATATATTTACATTCTTGATGCCTATAAGGTGAGATTAGCCCTTGTGTCCTGTTTGTCAGGAATATCTACAGTGATTGCTGTAGAGCCAGCCCTCGCTAGGCTTGACTTCCTTTGAGTAGCAGCAGGAATGAATTAAGCAAGTACAGCCAAAGATATCACATGAAAGACTTGAAATACCAGTGAGCTGAAGAAAGCCCTGTTCTGTGTGTGTCAGTGTAGCTGCAACTGCTAAAGATTCAGTTTTTCACCATGGGAGAATGCTGAAGGCTGAAAAAGCCTTAAAAGGTAAGGGGTTTAATTTATGCAGGTTTTTTAATAATTTTAATCTTGTATGCTTGGAGCTGCAGTGGACTTGTAGAAAAAGAAAAGAAAGTGCTTGGAGTTTGGCTGAGCAAGCTGTACTTGAAATGTTTCTGGGTTTATATTTTCTTTTAAAGAGGGTTAAATGCATGCAGAATCAACTTTATGAAAAAAGCAGCTAAATTTACTGGTCTAATCATAGTTTTGAATGCCAGGGAAGCTTTGTTGCCAAGTGATCCACTTTAATAAATCACAGTTTGTTTGAAAGTTAAAGGAGTGATTGTTCACAGAGCAGGGAAAAAGTCAACAGAAGTAGAGCTGTGCATGCAGTGGGAGGAAGACCTGTGTTGTAGTGATGGTGTGCTTGCTGGAGAAAGATGTTTTCTGTTGTTCAGAAGTCTGTGTTGTAGATTCAAGAAAACCAGCTATATAAAATTTAGGATTGCCTTATTCCTGTAATTTATACAGACGTAAGGCATGACTGTAGTTTTGCTTGTATTACGTGATAATAAAGCGATGCTGGGGACAAGTGTGTTCAGAGCTGGAGGGAGTCTAGCAAGATGGACTAAATTTTATAGTTTTACTGGATAAATTTGATGGAGCACATTTGAAGCAGTAATTCTTTTGCCATGGAAACACAGGAAATAGAATAAGCCTGGAAATAAAAATAATTGCAGTAGTAATGGACAGGATAACGTAAAAGCAGAATATTTTTACGTTGTTTGTTGTGTCAACTACCCCTTTCCATCCTCAGTTAAATAAATCCCCCCAACCCAGCAAGTAAAAATAGCTTCATTCTTTACTGCTGATTACCTTTGCTTCTGGGATCTGTATTTTGCTCCTTGTGTTCCCACTTACGGAGCTTGCCTCTGCAAACATTAGAATTCAGCCACAGGCTAGAAAATTAGGATAAAAATGCTTGAGAGAACCTGTTGTGAAGGGAGTGGGTTTGATTCTACATCATTGAAGTCTATGGGAGTTTTACTCTGGTCTCAAGAAGAGCAACCCTAGATTTGCCTTGCAAATATAAATGGAGGAGGTAATTATCTGATAAAGTTCCTATGGGACTGCGAAAGGGGTTCTCATAACTTGTGGTTGTTCTCTCACTGATGTTAAGATGTGTCCTTTTAAACCCCAAGTGGTGACAGTGGTAGTAGGTTAAAATGTAGTTATATTTCTTGTGTGGAACATCAATGATATTTATTCAGTGTTTCTTTTCCTAGAAGTGCTTAGTTTCAAAAAAGATAATATTTTTGTTGTTGTTGTTTCTCATTTGTTGGCTTATTTGAGAAAAAAAAATGTACCCACAACCTCTAACATAAATGGAAGCATTACAGCAATATTTTGTCCAATACAACTAGATCACTGATAGAAATTATCTGAAAGTTATAGTAGTATCCCAGCTATTTACATATCTTTGTCAGAGCTACCCTCAGAGCAAAAAATCTGTGTCAAGAACAGATGGTCATGTTGTTTAAGAGTAGACTTGGGTCAGTTGCTGGACTTTTTCTTTTCAACTGCATCTGTCTGTTTATGTGCCTATGTATATATGTGGCTTTTCTGAATTTAGTCACAGGATGTAGCAAAGTAGGAAAGACTTAATGGGGGAAACCTCACTATGATTAATTTGTAAGGACTAAGTACACTTCAGAAATATTACAGACACCTTGTAAGATTAAACTTTAGACATGAAATACCTACTGAAAGTGCATCAAAGCATCTTGTCTTTTTTCTCTAATTTACACTCGGAATTTACTGTTTCTGGTGGTTTTAGGCAGTTTACTAGCCTAAGAAGCAAGACAGGTCCTTTCCTAACACTGTCATTAGAGTCATGGAAGCAAGGTTGTGGTTTAAGTTGGATGAAGTAGAATGTAGTAGCTGTAAAATCCATGTTTCAGGAGTTGCGGTTGTGTGACGGCAGTCAGCCTAAACGACAGGAAGTTTTTGGCTAACACATTATAAGGTTTGAGGTTGCTGTTGTTGCTTTTTCTCCTCCACTTCCCTGGTGTGTGTTCTGTGTGCAGGCAACAGTGAGCTGGGCAGCCAGAACATCACTCATGGGTGGAAAGGGTCGATTCTCTACAGCAGACAACTCCATGTCTAACCCTCCGTGGGCACAACTCTCAACAGAGAGAGTTAAGGTTAATGAGAGGTTTAGGGTTAGGGTTAGGGTTAAGGTTAGGGTCTGGGGCTCTCTGTATAGAGCTGACCCCATGAAGAGTTGGTCATGTAGAGGTGGCCAGAGAGAGTTGTCCTAGACCCCTCGTGGGAGCTTTGCTGAGCATGTGGTAGCACCACAACTCCTCAGGCTCTGTGGATGGTATTAGTTCTGTTGTTCAGTGTTTTCTCTCTTCAGGTCTGTGAAGGTGCTGGTGGGCCAAGAAGATCATTGCACCATGTAAATAATTCATAACACTGGAAAGGTTTTTGTTTTCACTGGCAGCACAGATTGTTGCACACACCTGTGAGCACTGAGCAATGTTTGTCACCAAACTCATACTGCTGTTGTATTTCAGNACCTGTGAGCACTGAGCAATGTTTAGTGTAGAAACGCAGGTTTGTCACCAAACTCGTACTGCTGTTATATTTCAACCGTTCACATGACGAGACCTATTGTGGTGGTTTTGAACCTTATTCTCTGTAGTTCTAGAAATCATAAACATTTTGTGTAAGGTAAGTGTGGGCTTTTGGGAAAGTCTTGAAACTTTTAATAGTCAAGCAGAGATAAAGTAGACGGGTTGAGAAAAGACATCCATTTTCAGGAAGCCAGATGAATGCCAAATCCTCTGTGACACTGGCTTTCTGAAATGAATGGCTGTCCCAGATTCAGCATGAAAAGGATGAGTATGTCCATCTGCAGCTTGCCATTTGCACCATTTGTGCATATTTAGCCAAAAAGAAATAGTGTCTAGTCTCATTTATTAAGTAGTCTTTCAAAGGGAGAAATCATTATTTTTCTTAAAGTGATTTAGCACTTAAATTAGCTTCACAGATGTTTTTAATATAAGCGAACAATTCACATAGAATCAGTTTTACTAAGTCTTACTTTGTTTGCTGTCTTCATTGTCTCTTTCTGACTCAGATATTAAGGTTTATGTTTTCTTGTATATTTAATCCAGCCTAGGAATTTCTCAGGAGAAATGGCTGTTCAGCCATCCAAAATTGCCATTTCCCTGTGACTGCTGGCATGAACGACCTAGCAAGTCTCAAATCAGACACATTCTTAAAGGTCATGTTCATCTCCCTGGCCTCGATGAGCCCTAAGCACATGTCTAAATGCTATGCTTAAGTTATTATTTGGTTTATGCTCCTTTGGGTGTGCTAGCCAGCACATAACAGATACCTGGAGCCAAAAATGCCTCTTGTCACAGAGCTTTGAAGAGGAGTGAGGCATAATTTGCAGCTCCCTTACAGTTGTGTACCCAGCCTAAAGCTGCCTGTGAAGAGGAGGGAAGACTTGTTAATCCATTGCTCCAGCAGTGAGGCCTATCCAGGAGAAGATAGCATTTGTATGTCAGCATTGAAAATGTGTCTAACCAAACATGGAATCTCAATAGTGTGTTTTCACCATGATCAGAAAATATGGAAGACAGACAGAAAAAAATCTCTGTCTGGGGCAGGAAGTACCATATTCTTATTTAAAAGTGATGCAACAGATTGTAAAACCATAAGTGAGGGCAGAACTTTTCTCCACAGGATCATCTTAAAAATGGATAGAGTCAACTGTACGCTTCATTTAATGACAAAAAGATGGAACTTGCCTTAGAGAAACAAAGGGCCATTGACCAGTGCCCCTGCCTGTAAATTCCGCAGGCTTTGTGGTGATGATCAGTGGCATTGCAATTAAATCACTCAGAAGGTGGTTAAATGTTAAAATTACCTAGGTCCTGATGTTATTTTACCATCTATTATAATTTATTCTTTATGTGGAAGGATGTGTGTATAGATAGATCAGTCAATAGTTTCATAACCATATTGGTGCCAAAGGAAGTTTCTTGCCATTCATTTTGAGTAACTATGCACTGTGCTAATAAAGCAAAGTTGGTTTACTGTATAGTTAACTTATTTCACAGATATACAAGAATTGGAACAAGGAAGTAGTTGTGCAATTTTTTACATTTTTTTGTGAGGGAAAAATGTATGGTTGCTTTCATTACGAGTTTTAATGATTGCCAATATATAATCTGTAGCAATGAGATGACGACGTGATTTTTTTTTTCCTAATGTAATTATTAGCAATGCTTGCAGGAAGCCCAGGAGCTCCCTGCTCTTCTAGCCAAGATGTTGACTTACCTGTGCCTTCTGCATGTTCTCTGTGGCAACACAGATAGCTGTGATCTGCAGAGCTCCTCTGTCCTGTGTTTATGCAATATAAGAAGAAATCAGAAAAGGGGTTTTTTGCTTCGTTTAGGATGGAAATTTCAGAATGACCAGAAATATCTGATTTGATTTTGATGTAGTTCTCAGAAACATAAAAAAAATTGAGTAGGAGACTTTCCAACTCTTAACTGGGGATCAAGACTGTTGTGTTATAACAATGCAGTCCAAGGAGAACATATTTGTTGCCTTTTTGTGTGAAATGAATATACACAAGAACAAACCACTACCTTCATCTTCTATCCTTTCTCCACAAACATACATACATACATTTCACTAGTCTGGATACCCACTTTTGAGTCAATTGTAGTTCTGCAAGGCAAGTCCTGAATTTATAAAGTGAAAATGTATAGGGATACAAGAGCAGCATCTCAGAGGACCAAATTCTAAGAAAAATGCCAAGGTTAGACTGCCCCTATCTGAACCATGCTGAGATATGTGATGTAGTAGTAATTAACGTACTAATTACATGGTGTTGAGCTAGGTCATTTATCTGGGGCAGTAGGCAACTCTTGCTGTCAACCAGGCGTCTGTGCTGATCACAGGGATCCCCATCACCTTCTGTAAATTTTCATTTCCCCTATCCAGACTTAAAAAGCACCTTAACTGTGGTGTTATGTGTTTCCTCATATACTTTCAACACTGAAAGCAGGTCTCTGGACCACCCACTGCAGGTCTGCAGTAGTGTAGCTCTTGGGCAACCCCCCAGTGTCCTGTGCTCCTCCAGGTTGAAGCAAACCCTCAGTAGTGATGAAAAACTGCAAGGGCCATGTGCAGCTTGATGGGGCATTTGTGGTCCAGAAGGGCCTGCATGCTGGCTGCTTTGAAATCATGCAGGGTCCCCAGGGAGGTGGGTGGCAGGGGCGGTCTGGGAGGGCTGCATCGCAGCACTCATGCAGGCAGCAGCCTGGAGGCAGGGCCCTGCCGTGAATGGAGCCCTGTGCCTGCTCTGGGATGGGAATAATCTGCCCTTTCAGTGCTGCCCGACCTCCAGTGTCCTAGCAACCCAAAGCTGTTTGGCTGAATATTTTGTGGCGTTCCTCATTTACACATATCAGATATTGGCTGTGATATAAGCCTGCCTGATTTCCCATTACCACTTTTGGACTAAAGACTAGATATGGGAAGGAGAGGAGAAGGGTCTCCTTAAGAGATAATTTTATAAAACCAAATATAGGAATTGCACTACAATGCAATTTCCTTGCTTGAGAAAGCACCAAGCAGCAAGTCTGTGAGTTACGTCAGCCTGGAGCTTTGTAAGCATCTTTTGTGGGGCACCAGGGGAAGGAACCGTGTGCAGGGGCAAAATGTGTTGGAGAAGGCCACAATGCTTATGGCCTCAGTATAGAAAGAGGAGTGTGATCAAGTGCTAACTTTTTAATGTTACTTGAATCTGATTTTAACTTCTAGCTGTGAAGCTGCTGGCTTTCATGGCCATTCAACAAGCATGTACACGCCACTCTCAAATCAGTTAAAGACAACTCAAACTTAATAATTTAAACCTTATAGTTTGCAGAGGTGTGATTCATTATTGTTTCCAGGCTTTTCCCGTTTTTAAGAATTGGAGCTGATAATCTGGAGTAGATTTTGTTATTTCACAGTGAATGTGTGAAGGCTTTGCAATGACTTAACCTGTGCTGTTCCACAGCACTGCAGCCTGTCTAGACAGTCAGCCACAGTAAATTCTCAGCCGAATTTCCCTTACTGAGCCATCAAATGAACTTTTTTCTTGCCAAAGTGAAGCTTGCATGTAGCAAGCACACTTCTGGATTGCACCATGTGCTCCAGGCTAGTAGCTCTGTGTCTTTTTCCTCTGTTGTAGAGCTGGTCTTTGGGAGTCCCAGTACCAAAGGTTACAGAAGTGAATACTAAGGTTCTTCAAATAAATGACAGTTGTATTTTTTTCCACAACTGGAGTGCTGAAGAGGGACTAGTCAGATCTTTTAGTCTAACATAGTGCATGGCAAACTGAGAGGAAACCATAAATGCAAAACATGGGACATCCTGTGTTTTCTTTGAAGTGTCTGATGGCTTTAGACAATCCTACCACCATGGGTGAACTCTTCCAGTGAACACATTCAGTAAGACATTGGTGTGCCTTCTGGTTTAGAGATGTCTTTGATTTTCATGCTTTTTATGTTTTTATCTGCTATTTATTAGAAATTGTTGCTGAATCTAATCTCTTGGTATAGCTACTCACAGGTTTACTGCCAAGGCCTCTCAGCTTTCTTATTGTTGAACTCCTCAAGACTTTACTGAAATCTCTCACTGCTTGTTTTATTCAGATCATTATTCCCATGGCTCTTATCTAAATGGTTTCTACTGTAGCAGTCGCCTTCATTGTGCTTCAACACAACATTTCAGTAGCAGTCACATGACTCAAGAGCACAAATTAGCCCGCAAATCACGAAAATGTCTTCTGAAATATCAGATTTTTAGTATTCTCTTTAAGCAATGCCCCAAAATAGAAGTTTCAAGACATAAATGGTATATTCAGGCATGTGGTCCTGAAGGAATAGAGTGTGACCAGATCTAGAGAACCAGCAGGTAGCTGCCCAGGACTGAAGCAGAGAATAAAGTGAGATTTGGATTTAGAGTCCTCTTCTCCTTGTGCTCTGTGTGGCAGTGTCTCTTGTCCCTCTGTGGAGAGCAATGCTAGCTCCCTCCACCTATGCATCATGAACTGCTATGGCTGGAAGTGAGGTTATTCCACCTCCTCCTTTCTGCTTGCTGGCAATACAGAGGGGGTGGAAATACCCTTGTATCCTCTCTGCCCTGTATGAAGCTGCAGCTTGAAAAAAGGTTGCCAGTTTTGTGTCAACAGGGAGAGCAAGGACAGCTGTGATAACATGGATCAAAGTTATCTGCCATACTATTTCAGGATGTACAGCTGAAGTGATACTGTGTTAGCATTTGAGTGAGAACTAGCTACACGAGGGGTTTCACATATTCAAGTGTGAGAATACTTGTAGGAACACTACACTTGGTATTAGAAGTACACAGGATTAAGTTCTTACGCAGATTGTTACAAGAAATGTTTTACAACTATGTCAGATGTTGGCCATGCAAGATGACATTCATCTTAAACAGGTTCTCTCAAGTATTTTTGTTCTCATTTGCTACACTCAATGAAACGTAATATCTTTCAGGAATAAACATCTGATACTGAATGCCATTATCTGAAGAAATCATGTAACAGGAAGCATCCTAGAACTTGATTTTTTTAAGTATATAAATGGACTTGTATGCCCACCTTGCCAACATACTGTTGAATAACAAAAAAAATTGCCACGTGTGGATGAGAAATCTGGTGTAAAGGAGTGAAAGTACAATGGGGAAAAAAAATTTTAAAAACCCCATAATGGTGAGGTCTCAGTCCGTGTAAGTTATTTGGTGTCGTTGCTGATGTGGAGGGTCAGGGGTTTGCCGTCTGCAACTGTTCTGTATGCAGCCTCAGCAGGCATGGAGCAGCGTGTGCAGTTTTTGTTGGACCATTGTAATGAACAGTGGTAATTTTGGTGTTGGCTGTCTTGACACGGGGTTGGTAAGGAGGGACAGCTGTCCTTGCAATTAGTACTTCACAGCATGTTTCTTCATGGTATGTCTGTGGCTATCATGCAGCCTGATTGATTTTCTTCAGGAGGACCCCGCTGACTGGTCACAATGTGGGGAGAATGAGGCCAGATTGGGGTTTATTCTGCAGGGACTGGAGGCTTTAGTGAAGATAACCTATGATGAAATGGCAATAGATCACTCACAGGTGGAGAAGGAGGGTCAATGAAAAGTTCCAGCTGGGGGTCCATGCTGTGAATCACACCTTCTGTCAGTGGGCTGGTGCCCTTAAATCCTTCTTTTCCCAAATGCTCTTAATTGTCTGTCTCACGTGGATGGTCCTGCAGTTGTTCTGGAACAAACAGCCTGTCAGGTTTGCTGTGTATTTCAGTGGCTCCCTGAATAATGTATTCCAGCAATAAGGGCTCAGTTCAGCTGAAAATTTAGGCAATCACACAACTCAAAACATGCACTTAGAAAACTTAAATTTCTCTGGTGTTCAAGCCTGTTGCCTTCAATGATCCATTGCTATCCCATGAGATTTTAACCACTGCGTAAGAAGTAGAACTGTCATTCTGAGGAGGTAGCATTCCTCTGGGCTTATATGAGAGAGGTAGACAAGTTCCATCTTCCTTTAGAAGACATTCTGTATACCTTTAGAAAGGAATGTTCATAAAGAAGCTCTTGTGTTTTCAGTCAGGGGTAGCACTTAGTTCATGCAAAACAAACAAAAAGAAGATTAGTGTGAAATGTGAGAGGACAATGACAGTGACTAATAAAAAAGTAAATGAAATAGCTCTAGAACTGTGAGTTTCTTAGTCATTGTTGACAAAAGCATGAAATGGCAGCAAGTTGGTTGGAATCATTTGAGCATCTTTTCTCCACCAATGAAGCTAGCTTGAGCTCTTATCTCTGCTAAATATAGACAAGCAGGAACTGAAATATGACTACAGCATCTTCATAGATGGATCTAATTCAGCAGTGTCTTGACCTAGTTGAAATCTTTATACACTGGTGAAAATGGTCGATGTGGTGATGTACTGCTTCATAGCTCTTAAATGGGCTGCTGTCTTAAAAATATCCATGAAATGCCCTTGCTGTAAAGTAAGCTGGGCGACAGGCTGAATATAAATACAAAAGCATTTTCACATTTGTTTATTAAATCTCATCCTTTGACTCTAATGGTACAGTAGAACTCTAAAATTACAGTATTATTTTTAGCACAGACAACTCTAACCTGTGACATGGCTGTGGCTAATTCTGAAGTCTGTCTCTTATCTGAAAAACTGAGGGCTGGAAGATGACTCATGCAGGTCAGATCCAGTAGTTGGTGTTGAAGAGGAGATCAGCTAATTGTGTAAACGCTTGCTGTTGGTAAATGCATGACTTGCACGTTCAGACCTGTAGAGATTGTATGAGCCAATGTATCTTTGCTGAATTTGCAGTGAAATCTGGCCTGGAGTTTGCAGCAGAATTTTTTGAGGCACAAATATTGTTGCAGTATACCCGTGTTCATCTTCTACCAAGTTACCACCAGCAGGGTTAGTAAATTTTAAAGACTTTTTATGGGTTTTTGGCATGAGTATGTGGATAAAGGTTAGGAGAACTTTGGACATGCAAAATACTTACTGTTGTTTCCCGGTTTATCCAAATACTCCTTGACTTTCCAGTGCCATAGAGCAGAAATGGCAAATAAATTTTTTTAGCTGTGGGGTACTCTTTTTTCTCTGTTCTCCTATGCTCCTGTGGTGTTCATCTGTGGACACAAATACTCTGAGGCGGTAAGGGTATGTCTTCAAAAACAAAACTGGAATCAAATTTGTCTATGTTTTGACCTAAACCTGTTCCAGTTACAGATAGCTGTGTGCTGGAGAGGACCGTAGAGGTTTTCTTTCCTTGAAATTCATGTGCTTTTATATCAGTGGGTCTGATGCTCCAGGTCCTTGGGCAGGAAATGCACAGGTTTTAATGCCTCTTGTACAGGAAGCACAGCAATTCTGAGGTTGAAAGTATTGAATAAGCTGATACCATCAAAGGTCACAGTGCAAGTGACTGAAGACAGGATGGCTAGAAGGGAAGGTGTTGAAGTGGATTGTTGGAGATAGGAGGGTGACCAACATGGCACAGCAGCTGAACCCTCTGGATTTGGGAAGGAGGGTGCCCTAGCCCTGCCCATCCTGACTTTACAGCTCATTTTCCTATTGCAGGTGCAAGTGTTTCATTTCTTTCAGGTTACTGGCTTGAATTCTCAGAATGAATAAAGGCTGCCGAGCAGTATGTGTAGATAAGAATCACAGAGTGTAATGCGGTTTACAAAGAAAAACAATGAGCATGCAGAAATTTACTCATCTGTTCAACTATATTATATATTAGAAATTAACTTATTTGCACTTTTCAGATATGTCTGGGAGAAAAGACTGGCATTGGTTTTTATTCGTGGAGCTGTTGATTCTACTTCTGTTGATCAGAAGACCATGGGAACTGTTTCAGAAAGATCTGGCATAACAAGTCCCCCTGTTTTTGAAGAAACATCAATACACCTTTGGATGTCAAAACCTGCTATAAGACAGGGAAAGACTTATGCTGGTTATCTCCAGAGTAAAATTGCCAAGACTTCATTTTAGGAGTAAAAATGAAGAAATTGAGGAAAGTTTCTGTTTTTAAATAAAATAATTACTTTTCAGATCCCTTTACCTCTTTTTCATCTTTTGTTTCTATGTACCTCCCTTCCACAAAACACCTAAGCCAGGAAAATCAACACTTTGAAGACGCAGTAGCAAAGCTGACATAGTCCTACTCAAGTTCTCACAAAAAAAAAAAAATCTAAAAACAATGAATTGTTTTGGTTTGTTTTTTTTTTAATTTCTAGCCCCCTCCACCCAAGTCTCCTTGTCAAATTACTTCTGCCTAAATAGAATCCGTGAGGCTGCTGTAATCCATCATTATTGTTCCTGTACTCTTTTGAGGCAGCAAGTATTTCAGGGGGGAAGGGTTTCTGTGCAGGGGTGTTACACATCCTCTCTATTTGAAAAGAGCAAATGATACGTGGAATAAAATAGTGTTGTGTTCTCTGTGTCTATTATTCAGCTGCTGTAGGTCTCCACCAAGGATGCTGTCCAGGGAAAAGGGATGGTGTTTTTTTCAAGCCTCAGTCAAACTGTAATCTAAGAAACTACTTTATCATTAAGATTATGTATAGGTGTTAGATGGCTGTCCTAAGGGCTGTTTCTAATTGTAATTTCATGGAGCAGTTTTGCCCTTTAGGAGGCTCACAACAGATCATAGCAAGCATTTAGCAGCTTATGGAGCCAGAGTCTCGCCAACAGAAACTCCAGGTTGCATTAAAGCCTTGGCTTGGGTGCTGTCTGGCACAAATTCAGTGGAGACTTTTGGATTCAGGAAATGATAAATTACAAACTGTGCTATGAAAGAGCGTGCCCAGCCCCCACCTTTATCAAGTAGAACAGACCTGACTTGTGTGTCTTAATTTCATGTACATCTTGCTCAGTGTCCTAATGCAGCTGTGATTCACATGAGTCTAGCTGTTGTCTGGTGATTTGTGTCAGAGTGGTTTGTTGCTGCTTTTACTTGATAAAGAGTGAGATATCTATTGAAAATTGAGTTGATTTGAAGTTGATTACATCTCTCAGACAATGTTGGAAGCTGTAATTTGACTTCCTTTTCCATTGCCTTCTCTTTTTTAAATCTGATCTTACCTTGCCAGGAGTCTTTTAGTGATTAATTCAAATTTCTACTTTGGTTTTAAAATCTGTTGTGGGTCTGTTGTCTATGTGAAATTTCCTACAGAGTACAGTTTCTTGTCTGTTTTGTGCAAAAAGTCCAGCTTCTTCTCCGTTTTGTGCAAGAAGTCCAGCTTTTACACCAACACTGCTAAAAATTAGTCAGACCCCAGAGATGAGTCCTGTCCTGTGTTACTTTGATGTAAATCTGAAAGCTTAGGTTGCTTACCACAGGAAATATGAGGATAGGAGTCTGAACATCAGCTGTATAGGTAACCCTCTGCATGGAGATTTTATACTATTTCACTTTTAGCTCCCTAGTGCTGCAATGAACATTGTTCAAGCAGAGATGGTCATCGCTCTCTGCCTTAGAAGTGTCTGCAGTTATATACAGTACTTGCACTCTAGTTCAATAAATGCACCTGAATTTGATTTTTTAACTGTGAGGAGTCCTGCTGACTGAAATGTATGCTTAGGGTTATCCCTTCCTGCAAGTATTTACACAACTGAGGCTGAAATCTTTTTACACAGAGTAGAACTACTTGAGGTGCAATGTATTGCCAGGTCATAAGGTGGCTATGTTGGATGCTGTGGTGTTGTGCACAGTGCTGCATTTGTCGCTTCTTTTGACTGTTTTTTATTAGAAATGGGAAACCCAGGATACATTGTAGTGTTTAAGGTTCCAGCTGCCTCTCTGACTGGCTGCAGTTCTCCTCATTGGGAAGGACTAGGTGGTTGCTGTGATGGCTCACTCAAAACACCACAGGTGATGGGGAGTATCCTCTGGTGCTCTGTATTCAAAGCGTAAAATAGGAACCCGACACATCTCTTACCACCATCCCCACTTTACTTATAGCAACCAGATTAGTTGCAGATGTAATGCCAGTAATACACCAGAACAGAATTTGACCCTCTAATTTAATAGCCTGATGTGCCTTTGTGTAATTAAACATAACCAGTACTGTAAAGGGAAGGAGCTTGCTTATATAATTAAAATTGCAAAGGTCTTTATGTTGCCCTGCTATGATACTGTGTTATCATCCCTTGCAGTGCTTCGTGCTTTGCTTTAAAGTGCAGAATTCTGAAGTTAGGTGACAGTCCCAGCTCCTGGTGACAGAGCAGAGCTTTTTCTAACTTCTCTAGTTGCTGGAAAAGTGTCATGAAAATGTTGCTTCTTCTGCTGTGACTCAAAACAGGGATAGAAAGAGAAAGTTTTCTTTTTAAAAGTTACATGAGCTTCCCAGCGAGCCTTGTGGCTGACTTTTGACTTTTTAAGTGCTGGCAATAAAAGGATTAGGTGGTGCAGCAGCCATCTGGCTCTCAAAGCAGGAGGTGCTCCCTTGCAGATTGAGAGGCTGCCTTTGATAAAGTCGTCTATAATACCACCAAAATTTTGCCTGGCGTTGGTATATCTCCACTCCCTTCCATGCATCTGCTTCCTGGCCTCACCGCCCTGAAAATAACTTTCTTGTTTGCAAGTCTTGTGAAGAACATCACCTTTTAAGCTAACATGTGGATATGGGGTTAAAAGTACTGAAAATGTGTAGAGTCAGAGGAAAAAAGTTGTATGCACGTGAGTGGACTCATGACATCCATCAGCCTGGGGTTACACAAGGCAAAAAGTGAATGTGTTTTTCCTCATCATTTGTGCATGTGTCTGTGTTCAGTCATTCCCTGTCTTGTTGGCACCATTAGCCTCCTGTGCAGACACAGTTAGGCAGATGTGTGCACAGTCAAAGGGTGGCTTTTTAGGCTAGTTCCCTGACACTGCCATAGGGTGGGCACATATGGAAAACACTGTTGTTGATATGACTTTTGATACCTTTATCATAAACCTTCATACTGTGTTCAGCAAAATACAAGGATCTCACTTGTGATGACTTTTATCAGTAGTGGCAAAACTCAAATCAAACACATCAGAGAGAAAGAAGAGTGTGTTTGCATCATTTACAAAGGTATTTTTCCCCCTCTGGGACATTAATTTTCATATGTGCAGGTATGGAAATAAAATGTTAAATCACATTTGTAACAGCCATGAATGTAACAGTAACCAGAATGGGACAGAGCAGATGTAGCTCCTGAGTTGCTCTGGCATGCAAAGCACCCATCCCAGGGGGGAGGCAAAAGCAGCTGCTGGTAGTGGTGACTGAATTTCTTTGTAGCCCTCATCTAGGTTTGCAGGCTAGATGAGGACCTGCCAGCCATGCAGCATTAATTGCCACGGGCAGGGCAGGGCTCACCATGGTGATTAGCCACTTTTTAAAACACAAATTGTTTTCGGTTTTGTTCAGTGCTATTGAATGTGGAGCCAGGGCCACTCTGTGGTGTTTTTTCCATATGAATTTTAGCCCCTGCACCAAAGAAAGGGGTTGGAAAGCCTTTCACTGACTGGGGAAGTGTTTACCCATGCGGTAGCACCACCTTGAATATTTCCAGGGACTGGAGCATCTACAACTTCTCTGTCAGCTATCCTGAACAGCTTTGTGTGGCTGTGGCTGGTTTATTATACCTCAAAGTGTAGTGAAAGCATGGGTGACTCAGGATTCTGAGACAAGATGAGAGGATTCCCGAGGCTCCCAGGGGCAGGAACATACTTACCAGTATTTACAGGTTTTCAGGACTGAGCAACTAGGGTTGTCTGTTTTCTAAATGAAAATTTATGTCAAAAGAACTGCATGCAAACTAAGGGAAACAGTTTAGATAAGTAGAATTTTTTTCTTTGTGTTTACAGCTGAAAATATTTCTGCTGTTCAGAATAATGGCAAACAAAACCTCTTTGAAATTCAGTTTCTTTAAGATTTGAGGTTCCATTGGCGAACTTCTGTCCCTGTCCGAAGTTGATGAATTTTCACTACACCAAAAATTCAAAAATTAAATCTTTTCTGCCTTTGGTTTTCTTTCAAAACCATATCACACCACTGTGTTTGTCTACCTTCAACGTTTGGGATTCTCTACTGCAACTCAAATTCAGTTTTTAAAAGAACATAATAGTTGACCTTTTAGCTGCTGACCTGTTAGCTCCCTGTGCTTCTTTCTGTCATTTCTTCCTGCACAGCAATGACCTACAAATATACAAGAAATCGAAAGAGAGATCCGATTGGATTAAATGGCTGTAGATGTTCTGTTTATAGAAATTATATTGTTTAATTACCCCATTATTTCAATCCTGCAGATATATTTTTATATGTTCTGAACTTCAAATGGCCTTCAAGACATTGCATAGCCAGTTTTTAGCCTTTGTGCACTGCTGATTCCTATAATTTGCCCTTTGTTTATTTCCCCCGACATCTCTAACCATTGCTATTAAAGTCTTTGTTCTGAACCTGCTCATTTCAGATGCCAGACCAGTTTGATCAGACGGTAGTGCTTAACCAGCTGCGCTATTCTGGGATGTTGGAGACAGTGAGGATTCGAAGGGCTGGCTTCCCGGTCCGGAGGCCCTTTCAAGACTTTTATAAAAGGTAAACATGCTGACTTGTGCACTTCAGATGTGAGTCACTGATGCCAAATCAACATTTCCATGTTGAGGAATAAAGTGAATTTCTAGTAACAAAAAAAGAATATGGGAAAACCAGAACTTCTCTGTTAAATGAAGTAATAAATACTTTTGTTGTCGCCAGGTATAAAGTCCTCATGAGAAACTTAACTCTGCCTGAAGATTTAAATGAGAAATGTGCTGTCCTACTTCGTCTGTATGACAACACAAGCACTGAATGACAGCTTGGAAAAAATAAGGTAAAATTGTGTGGCTGCTATGGGGACAAGGTTTAGACTGCACAGCTGCAGAGATGTAGTTGTAATGGTAATTACTTCTAGCCTTAAAAGAAGCTGCGCATGCCTGTTGGTGCTCTTGAAACCCTTATAGAAACAATTAATGCTTGTGCTGAGGGATTTGTTAGGGCACTTAGACGCTGACTGGTTATTTCTCTCAGGGAGAAAGAGCTCACTTGAATTTTCTGCCACTGCCTACAAGTGATGGTGGTGGTGAGGATCAGAACTTTAGATGTGGTAGCTGGATTTTATCATTTTTAAAAGTATCGAGCATATGAGGTAACACTTTTTCTGCGGGGAGCTCCATTCATGCTAGTAAACCTGCCTGCATGACACATGCTCAGTGGCTGAAACCAGGGGGAGGAATTCTCACCAGTGTTTGTGTGGCAGAGTTGAGCTTTAAGTATGTTTGCCTTCCTAGTCTGAGAGTCTTTTTCAGAGGTACATTACACCTTGACGTTTGTCCTACCAAACAACCTGAACTTTGTCTGCAACTGGTTTTTTTCCTTCAAAAAACATTCAAATTATTTTCATTAAAACGATGGAATTTTGAGAAATGAAGCAATGCAGGTGGTTTTGTGTGCTCCTTTTGCAAGTTTAATTTTGGACAGCAGCTATGTGCACAGCTCCCCTCTTCAAAATTATACTCTTGGACTTTACAAATTATGTGAAAACATTGCATACGCAGGAGAAGTTTCCCCTCTGCAGGATTTTAGATTACCTAAATATTAAAAGCACATGGTGCAAAGGACTGGAGAGCAGATTACAGACCTCAGACGATCACTTCCAAGGGTCATCCCCCAGGCATTTGCAGATGGCTTTCTCTTCCTTTTTCTCTGGGTAACTGCCATTGGCACTCCCAAGGCTTCCATAGTAGAGAGAACACTAAAAACAGATCCAGAAGTAAAGTTTGCTGAACTTGAAGTTTCCTGTCATTTGTTAGACTAATGAAGAAAATTTCTCCTTATGATATGGTAACAAAAATGATTTGTAAAGTCTGATTAATTTCTGTGTGAAACACTCTTCCTCCTGTTTTCCCCACAACTGCAAAGTTTTGAAGGGTTTCCTCCATTCCTTTGTAGGCATAAGGAGACTCAGAGATGCTGCTGGGAAACTTAATTTAATCATTTTACAATGATTGTAAGAGATAGAATCTGAAGTATTCTGATGGCAATTGAAGTAATCTTGTATCTCATTTTTGTAGACAGTGGCTTGCAAATAATGGATTGATAATGTTCGGTCATAGAGCTAGACTGTGGTGCCCATTATATTTTCAGATGTAGTATGTTAACATTTATGCACAGACCCTGGGCAGTGCATTGGCATCTTAGGGACATATATTTGTAAGAACCCAGAAGTTTTTTTTTTTTAAACCAGCTGCTCATCAGAACCTCGACAAGAGCCAGAGCTTTTTTGTAACTTCCCTTACTGTGGCCTGGTCACATCCTCCCCTGGAGCTGCCTTTCTAAGAGTCTTCATAAACAGCTTATTGTAGAAGAGAAAAACAGGGCATTGATTTCAGACTGAACATGGGATGGGGCATTATACCGCCCACACTATTTAAAAGGAGTAATAACAACATTGCAATCATTCAGCTTCACTGTGAATTTTTCTTGCCTCTTACGTCTCAAACTGCCATGCACCTGCTCAGGAAAAGGCGCTCGTCTAGGCTTAATTTGTGCTTAACATCCACTTTGGTTCACGAAGTTGCCGAATGCCTTTCTGAAGCAAATTTTTGTGATGTTTTTAAAGCCAGTGTGTATAGAGCAAAGAAAGATTGACCACTGAGTGATAGAAAAGGCTTTTTCCATGAGTAAAAACTTGACATAGAAAGAACTTCCCGATACAACTCAGATACAGGAACTTTGGGACTTTCTGTGGGGCTTTTTATGTTCTTTACTGTTGTGTGATTTGTATTAAAATATAGTCACTTTCTAGCTACAATCAAAACTAAAAACTGTGCCTCTCCTTGGGAGTGTCACTGCTTTTGCTTTGATGATAGGCTTTTTTCCCCCTAAACACAGAGTGAAAAAATACCATTTTTCTACTTGAACACACCCTAAAGTCTGTATTTTTCTCTTTTTTTCCTGTAGCAAGAAAAAACACAAAACACTTCAAGGAAGTGTTCCTGCTTTTAGATATCTTTGCAGCCGTCCTCCTTAGCAGAGCCTAATGCTGTCCATACACTTTCCTCATCACAATGTTGCAATGTACAGCCTGGCTTTCATCCCAAATAATCAAAGTGTCACTGAACTGAGTATTTACTGCTGCTCATCTCCTAGGTAGCAGCATGCCAGGCTGTTGCCAGCTATAGCTGATACCTGCAGACTTAGTCTTCAAAAAGTAGAAGCTGGAAAAAGTGCTGGCAGCATATATCTCACCACTTTGTAACCGTGAAGGAAAGGGCAGATGTCAGGGCAGGTAGAAGAGGGAATCTGCATCCCCCCCCCCCGCCTCTCCTTAGCTGGAAAAGCGTCTTCATTCATTTAAGGCAAAATAAGTTGTGTTAGCTCAATAAATGTCAATGCTGTGTCTTAAGCTGCCTATAAGAGCTACTGGGTAGCCTGGGCGAATGATCCAGGTTAATGTGGGGATGAGAGCCTGGAGAGGGGTCTGTTTGCTGGAGGGTGGATGGCTGTGGCCCTGGCAGCTGTCTCCCCTTGTAGGGACAGGAAAACACTGTCAATACAACCCAAATATGAAACCACTCTCCTTTCTGCTTACGTCTGCAGGCTTATAGGAATGTCATTTGAAGCAATGACCAACTTCAATGTCATTTGAAGCAGGTCCAGGGAGGTTATTCTCCCTCTGTATTCCGCACTGGNAGAAAGGGTCATTGGACATTGAAACAGGCTGCCCAGGGAGGTGGTTGATTCACCTTCCGTGGAGGTGTTTAAGGCACGGGTGGACGGGGTCCTGAGGGACATGGTTTAGTGTTTGATAGGAATGTTTGGACTCGATGATCCATTGGGTCTCTTCCAACCTGGTGATTCTATGGTTCCATGAATGAGGGTTGTGGAGCTTGATGTCACTGTGAAACAGCTAAATTACTGGGATGGTATTTCTAACCCTCAAATCACAAAATTTATGCTAAGTCCTACAACTTCTTTGGCCTGTGTTGCTCTTTGGTGGGAAAGGCTGTTGAATAACTCTAGTAATAATGTTGCTTTTGGAAAAGTCCTGCTCCTAATTGAAATTCCCGTTAGTGTAATTAGACTTTTCACAGTGAAATCCAAAGCTAGAGGACCATATACAGTTATTTTATTTTAAGGAGGATATGTTTAGGTTTTTTCTCTTCTGTTGAGGAAATGGTGTGTTTGTCTCTGAATTCAAAGCTGAGGCTTGCAGCACCCTGGCTGTCCTCTGTATGTGATGCTCCCTGCAAGTTGTTAAGCCAGAAGTTTTCTTGTGTAGGTGTTTCTCCGGGAATCCTTGGAACACAAGTTGGAGAAGCAGCGAGAGATGGAAGTCACCAAGGCAGCAATGATTATCCGAGCACACATCTTGGGTTATGCAGCCCGGTAAGTGACTAGATGAGAATATGAAAAGATGGGAAGGATATGTAACTGTCGGAACTTGTCCATAGAAGGGCCACAAAAATGATCAGAGGGCTGGAGTACCACTGCTGTAAGGACAGACTGAGATAGTTGGGGTTGTTGAGCCTGGAGAAGAGAAGGCTCTGGGGATACCTTAAAGCAGCCTTCCAGTACCTGAAGGAGGCTACAAGAACGTTGGGGAGGGACTTTTTACAAGGGCATGAAGTGATAGAACGAGGGGGAATGGCTTTAAATTGGAAGGGTGAAGGTTCAGATTGGACATTAGGAAGAAATTCTTCATGATGAGGGTGGTGAGCCACTTGTACAGGTTGCCCAGGGAAGCTGAGGCTGCCCCATGCCTGGAAGCATTCAGGGCCAGGTTGGATGAAACCTTGGGCAGCTTCATCTAGTGGGAGGTGTCCCTGCCCATGGCAGGGGGGTTGGAACTGGATGATCTTTAAGGTCCATTCCAACCCAACCCATTCTATGATCCTTTGATTCTATAATTAATTAAGCTTTGTAATAAATGGGTGAGTTGTCTTGGAGTTAATTCCTTCTGGCACAATTCTCAACTTTTCCTAGGGACCAGGCATCCTTATCCTGTTATGTGGCTTTTGAAAATGCCAGCTGGTGTCTTTGCCAGACCCATGAATAAAACAAAATGGAGCTTGAATGGCTTAATATAATGAATAGGACAGTATAGAAGTTTGGAGGTCAGCCAGTATCCATGTAATTGTGTCATGATGTTAAATCCATGGTAGGAACTCGGATGACACCTAATGGGGCTGCCCCAAGTTACTAGTTGAGATTTAGCTTTACATTGGTAAGAAAAGAGAAGGCAAATAAAATTAATCAGTTTGGTTCTTAAAGGACCATGACAGTAAGTAACTGATTAATGTTTCAGTTGTTTACTTGGCTTCATGGATTATATATTAGGTGGAGTTGCTCATCCCATCTGTTTATTTCTTTGCTTTTTCTACAAATCAGTTGAGGAAAGTTTAAGGAAACTTGTTTGCATAATGAGGTAAATTATCTTTATGTGTATATTAGTCTTGTCATTATATTCTAATCAGTGTGGTGCTTAAAAACTAGATTCCGATTTTAATGACAGAGTTATCATGCTGTTCATGATATTTTTTTTTTCAAGATGTGGGATGATTCTGTATATTCTTTCGCCATATACATGCACACACAGAGCTGTCGTTTCAACATCTCGTCGGAGGCATGAGCATGTGTAAGACCACTGATGTGTATTTCCTTAATCAAGACACAGACGGCACTGTCATACAAATGAGGGAATTTCTTTCCTCTCCTAGGGAGGGGAACATGAATGAGAATGGGGAAGCAGTCACAGAGACAGAAATAATAAATTGTTTTATTTCTGTGGATTCATTATTGCAGGTCACCAAGGCAAGACCTCTTGCAACTGCTTGTTAGTTCCTTGTTTCCTTAGAAATTTTCTTTTTTTTAACCTCCCAGAAAACGGTATAGAAAAGTTCTCTACTATGTGGTTGTGATACAGAAGAACTACAGAGCATTCTCTGGTAGGAAAAAGTTCCTGTGTCTGAAGAAAGCAGCCATAATCCTTCAGAAGCAGCGGCGAGGCCAGCTTGCACGACGTGTTTTCAGGGAGCGACTAGAGGAGAAGCAAAGACAAGAGGAGGAAAGAAAAAAAGAGGAGGAAGAAAGGTGCAGTATGCCACTTATATCACTCTCCTGACTGTCCCATATTAGGTTTTGATCTGTACAGCCTTTGTTTCAGGCTGTTCTTGAGAAAGTGATTTTGGAAGCCTTTGCTTCTTTAACTAAAAGATAGGTGTAGCTATTATGGTAGTTTCGTATTCATAAACATATCCTTGGTGACCTTATTTTTGGCTGTCTTTTCCATGTAGCAGATGATCTCTGTAAGCTGGACTGTTGCCCTAGAAAAGGTGTATGATGAGATCATGTTGAGCTTGATTAACTAAATTCTTTTCTTCCCTCACTTTTAGGGAAAGACAAAGGCAAGAAGCCGAGCGTCTTGCCCAGCAGGTAAACGATATTCTTAATGCTTTCAGCCATCCTGTTTATTTGAGATCTCAACCCAGCCATTAAAAAAATAAAAGGCATCTGTGGCATTTAAACTAAAGTTATTACAGGAGTTGGCAGATAAAGCCAAAGGAAACTTGATACAGTTGTTTGCATGGAAATTTCTTTCACCTCGTGCTTCATTTATTTTTTGGCGAAGACTGAACTTTCTGCACACCCTTGTGCTTTCCAGTATTTGTGAGCAAATGTAATAATGCTTTTAGATTTTTTTATTTTTCTTTTCTTTCTGTTGTAGAGATAGGGGTTCTTTTTAAAAGAACACCATGGTGGAATATAGTGCTTTAGAATAAATAAATTTTAAAAAGGAATCTTGCACCAGGGGGCTTTATTTTATTTTTATTTTAATACAGGCTGAAGAAGAAAGAAAGAAACAGGAATTGGCCGCCATTCAGAAAGCCCAGAAGGAGGCAGAGCTAAAGCAAGAAGTGGAGAAGCAGAAAGAAAGGAGGCAGGTGGAAGAAATCCTGCGTCTGGAAAAAGAAATTGAAGACTTGCAGCGCGTGAAGAAGCAGCAGGAGCTGTCTTTGACAGAAGCTTCATTACAGAGGCTGCAGCAGCTTCGAGATGAGGAACTCCGACGGCTTGAGGACGAAGCATGTAGAGCAGCCCAGGAGTTCCTAGAATCTCTGAACTTTGATGAGATTGATGAATGTGTCCGAAACATTGAGAAGTCACTTTCTGTGGGCAATGGGTATCCTGCTGAGCTGACTGAACAGACTGGAAATGCCTGCAGTGAAAAGCCCAATTTTAACTTCAGCCAGCCATATCCTGAGGAGGAGGTAGATGAAGGCTTTGAAGCTGATGATGATGCATTTAAGGATTCGCCCAACCCAAGTGAGCATGGCCATTCTGATCAAAGGACCAGTGGCATCAGAACAAGTGATGATTCCTCAGAAGAGGATCCCTATATGAATGATACAGTGGTGCCAACAATTCCTGCTGCTAGCAACACCATGCTTATACCTCCTACCCATGATGCAGTCAGTCTCCACAACTCTTCAAGTGGTGAATCCACGTACTGCATGCCAGAAAATATATCATGTAGACCCCCAAATTCTGTGGAACTTATTTCTCCTGATGGAGACTATGATTACGACCAAGATGATTATGAAGATGGTGCTATTACTTCTGGTAGCAGCGTGACCTTCTCTAATTCGCACAGTAGCCAGTGGTCACCAGACTACCGATGCTCGGTGGGGACATACAATAGCTCTGGAGCGTACCGGTTCAGCTCTGAAGGAGCTCAGTCTTCTGTAAGTATCATTCTTTTATTATCCTATAATTGGTATTATTTTTTTTCCACTCTGCAGCCGTGCAGTCACTGTAGCTGTTCTTGTGAATACCTATGTTGTATAGTTTGAGTTGCTTAGTTTGTGTATGGACATAGTTGTCTGTTGCCATCTACATGCCACTAGGGTCAGTGCATCAGAGTTAAGAGGTAGCTGAAATGCTGCTTGCAGTCCTAAGCCTATGCAAGGATATGGTTTCATCTGTTTCAATGCAGATTATTTGGTGAGGAGCTCAGTACATGGCACTGGATGCAATTCATAAGCAAAAGTCTTCTTAATGCATGTGTTTCAGGGAGAGAGAGGTGGGGGGCGCAACTATGTAATGTGATGAGGAATTGATTTCAGGAAAAAAGGGTTCAGTAACACATGCAAGTAGCAACAGTATGGAATAAGCTGCTTGCAGAAGTCCCTGAAATGCCAGGTGTATTTAGAGATGACTTGGAGAATAAATTTCAGAATTAGCGAGGCAGACACTCATACTAAATAGCTCTTTTGCAGTGGGTTTCACTCTGACAAATATTTTTGGAAATATATGATTTCCTCTACCACTTGTAGAATACTTCTGTGAGACCCCGTGGCCAGGAAAGTGGAAAAGTGTTTCAGCAATGCTGACTCACTTGGAAGGAAAACGTTAACACTAAAATATCTGTTAGGGTTGAGGTAATGGGAACCAGTCAAAGAGCCATCACGGTTATTGGGATAAGTTGACAGTTTTTGCTGAAGAGGAGAATGCTTTTACCTGTCTCTGTTGAGGACTCCTTCCTATCGCACAACCATGGAGGTGTTAAATACAGAACAGAATTTCTGATTATTGTGAGTGAGAGTGGAAGAAAGTTATTGCCACAGCTTGTGGAATATGTTTCTTTACCAGGACTTCTCTAAACTGTTACCCACAGCACTTCAGTGAGGAAGGGAGGTAGCACAATGTGACATATCCTGGTCACAGTCTTGCAAAGGACTAACTTTCCCTAGCAGCTACAAAGCTGATTCATACATTTGTTAGGTGACATGAGGGCTTGGGTTGTAATCAAACTGTTCAAGCTGCAACTTATGATATACCCCTTCCTTTGTCAGCTGGACAAGAACCAGCAAGGAATCTTGATTTTTCAACACATCGACAAAATTTTTGGTTGAATACTTCTAAACTAATTTTATCTTTTTCTGGAGAGAGATCATTTCACCTTTATTTCCTTTCTTCTGTAGTTTGAAGACAGTGAAGAAGATTTTGACTCCAGGTTTGATACAGATGATGAACTTTCCTACCGGAGGGATTCAGTCTATAGCTGTGTCAGCCTGCCCTACTTTCACAGATTTCTGTACATGAAAGGTACTGTGTGATTCAGAATTTGCTAAATATACAAAATAACCAGAAATATTTATTACACCTTGCAATTCTTATGTGCAGTCTCTTAAATAATTTATTATTTATTACATATATGTTATATATAAGTATGTATTATTACGTGTTACATCTGTATTTCTGTTACACTGTAAGGGTCTTTAGATTGCCAGCAGTATCAATGACGTTAAGAATATGCAAAAGTGAGATCTTTGGTGTCACGGCTTACAGCAGCGATGTGGTTTAAGTACAGCATTGTTGGTCAGCATCTCCCAGCATTGATTTGGTCACAGCTTCTGTTTTATAATATAATTGTTTTTCTTAACTATGTATAAACCCACATCTGTCTCTCTTGCCAGGTGGCTTAATAAATACATGGAAGCGACGCTGGTGTGTCCTGAAAGATGAGACCTTCTTGTGGTTTCGTTCCAAGCAGGAAGCACTTAAGCAGGGTTGGCTTCACAAAAAGGGAGGTGGATCATCTACACTTTCCAGAAGGAACTGGAAGAAACGATGGTTTGTTCTCAGACAGTCCAGGTTGATGTACTTTGAAAATGACAGTGAAGAAAAGCTAAAGGGTGCCATTGATGTCCGAACAGCCAAGTAGGTTTATAAGTGTTTACGTGTTAGCCATAGTTCCTCCTAAATACTTCTTGGGGCTTATTCTGGGAAAATGACAAGTGCCCTGCATTCAAACTGTGTGAATGCAAGCATGAATGTGTGATGAAGTTACTGAAAGCAAGTGTTGTCCTTACTTGGCTCCCCCTTAAGTGTATGGAGTGCTCCAGAGCTAAGCCAGTACCAAACACTTTGGAAAACTGCAGCTATAATGAACCCATCTATGGTTTCTCCCAGACTAGAGGCCCTGCTTAGTCTGTAATGGTTTCCAGGGCAATCTAGGATATGCTGCCAAGTCTATAGCTGCAGGCAAACCTAGAATGGGAAGGGTGGAATTGATATGCCCTGAATATAAGTTAGCATGGGTCAAAGCTGTATCTCCTGTATGCATTTGTGATTTTTTTTCATGTTTGAAATAATTGTGGTAGTGGTATGAAGATCTTTAAAATGTCTGTACTCATTTAAAGAAAAATAGAAGTACTAAAGCTAACTTAATAACTTGTGTCTTCTAGTTAAAGTTCCTTATGCCTTAAAACTCTATACTTTCTGAAGCATGCATTGAAAAAATGTTCTAAGGGATGCTATTTTGCCTTCTAAATAGTCAGTATGCTTTATGGATGTATGGGCTAACTAATTTAACTAATGTGAAAATTAGAGTGTGCTAACATTGGCAGTCTCATTTCTATGTAAAAGTGTACATAAGCTTTCTTCCAAGGTAGATAAAAATATAAATAGCTGAAACACTTGATTCTACTCTGCTCCTTGTTATCTGCAGCTATTCATTTTATTTTGTTAATTTAACAGGTTACTTATAGTAAATTGAAAGCTTAGATTAATCTTTTCTTTGGAAGTCCAGGCTTCAGCCTGATTTCAAGCAGGACAAAGTAAATATTTCAGTGAGCATACTGACTTGCTTTTCTAAAACCAGTGAGCTCCTGGCTGTCACATAGGTTTCTGAACAGAAACTGAAGTTGCTACCACATTTTTTTGTTTCCCAAACTGAATTTGACTCTGTCTCATGTAACATAGCATGCATTTAGTATATTTTTCTAATATGTTTAAACCTGCTTTTTTTGTTGTCACCACATTTTTCTGACTGTGCTCTATAGTAGTTTTTTTGCAGAACTTACATAAAATTGTCAGGTAAAGGTTGTTGAACCTAACTTGAACTGTATGTTCAGTCGGTAACTATTTGTGTATAATATAGCTACAAGCACTTGTACTTAAAGAGCTGTATGTCATGAGAAATAAGCAATAGCTTTTGTAGATAACTTCAATATTCACTGAGTGCATTCCTAGCATATTGTGAGACCTACATATTTCACCACGCCATGTTAGGACTCTGTTCAAATTAAATAAATCTTAGGCTGATTCACTTAAATTTTGTTGGACACTGTTATTGGGAGGGAAGGAAGCCAAATGAAAGAAAACAGTACGGAATTATAACTTTTTTTTTTAATAGCAGATTAATTGTCCTCCTGAGTCTGATAAGCAGAGCTCACATAAATTGTTTGTAGGATAGAGATTTATGAGAATGGTGTAGCTGGTAAGCAAGTATAGCTAGTTCAGGAAATAATAAGCTTTAGACAAATACAGTAAAAGAGCAAAAGGGAAACTGAGATTTCTTAAGCTTCAGGAAAAACTTAGGTATTACTTAAATTATTCCTTAAGAGTCTTGTGCTTGTGGTTCATGATTGTTTAGTATATTGATACTTAGATGTCTGAACTGCAAATTAGAAAGATACAACTTTTCAGCAGATGAGTGCTCAGCTTTTCTTTGGAAGTCATGTTTGGAATTGTCTTTATGCTGACTCACAACCACACAGAATCACTAATCCAAGTTTTGTTTGCTTTTTGTTTTTAATCTTCAACAACTTTCTTTTTAAGGCACCAAAAATTACTTGGGTATGCAGTCAGGTCAGAAATATAGCCATTACTCAGCTCCTTTATTCTTGCCTCTCTTGTGGTCTGATAATGCTTTTTTCTTTATTACTTGTTAAAACAATAACAGAATAGTCAACTTGATATAGTGACACTCATTGTAGTTTGAATATTTGTACTGTATAGGCAGAAAACACAACAATTACAGTTGGGTGAATTAGTACTGTCTGATATATCTGATATATTGTGAATCTTGCAAATGAGCCTGACTGAAGCTGACTGCTGTTATTTTAAGTATCGGTAGTTTATGAGCCTCTGTGCAGAACAGAATTTTAAATATGTTGACAATCTTTAATGCTTAATCATGGCATTTTCTTCTTTTCAGAGAGATTGTGGATAATACAGGCAAAGAAAATGGTATTGATCTAGTAATGGCTGATAGGACCTACCACTTAATTGCTGAGTCTCCCGAGGATGCAAGGTATGAAAATCATCAGGCCTTTTTCTTTTGTTCTTTTTTTTTGCTTCCCTTTTTGACCTCTGTGCCATTCTCACTTGTGCTTGCAATTAATTTGTTTGTCTACTGTCACAACATGTTCCGGCCATGTTAAACATGTTGAATTTAACACTTTTTTCAAAGGCTGGCTGTGAAGAAAATCATGTGGCAGGACATCACTGGGAAGAATTAGACTGCTAATTAAAATTTGCCTAGAACTTGGCTATTACCCCTTTACTTTCTGAAATACAGTATGTCTGTAGAGAGGCAGTCATCAGCTATTGATGCTTGTCTTGTACATACTTTGCTATGCTTAGCTGCCTAGATTAAGTCAATATTTAAGACCTTGTAATCTGTCTGAAATAAAGTACTGTTGTTTAGGGATGGGATCTGTTTTCCCAAGCATTTTTTTCACATAAAAGTTGTAACGTGGTTACTGGATTTTAGGATGAAAGCGTGTTGTTGAATAAGAAGAGCATGCGTGTTTCCCTTTCTCCTGATTTAAAGAGAGTTTTGATTTTGTTGCTAAAGGATCTATATCAAACTGTAGGGGAAGGCTGTTAGGTGAGGAGCAAGCTTGACTTGTCAGATCAGTTGTAGTGCATTTAAAAGAAAAAAATCCCCACACTACAGTTCATGAAAGATAATAATATGCTTGCCCATAAAAATCAAGCATTTAAATAAAGTGAAGTTAGTAATCAAAGCTTATTACCTACTGCCTTGCTGCCCCAAGGTCAGAATACAGGGTGCTTATGTCAACATCACTTGAGCTAGTTTTGCTATGAAGCCTTGAAAGTTGCTTCGTACCCTTCTTTTTAAAGGTATAAGACATTCTTCTGTCACAGGACCATAAGAATAAATTTAGCAATGCTTACAATGCAGAATAATTCTTTTTTTTTAGGCTTCCTTAAAATTACCTTTGAAATAAGTTATGAGCTTTCCAGCAGTTATTGGTAAGATTCTTGTGTGATATGAGTGTATTTTAAAATGAAGACTTGGCTAAAGTCTCTTCTATTAGACTTGTGTACATGCTCCCTGTGTCAAGAAGAAATTATAAACATAAAGATTTCTCTGTCGCCATGTGTCTCATTTTTTTCTTAAACATGGAGGAGGAGACACTATATGCTGTTGTTGTATATAGTACACACAACACATCATCCAGATTAAATTTCTTGCTACCACTGTATTTAATGTTTCTTTTTTCTCAGTCATCCCAGAAGACTTTACCAAGGGAAATGTGCAAGGATTTGCAGATAGGCTTAAGTCAAAGCCCTGTTAATATTTGGCATTGTTAAAAATGAAGTACAAAACATTGAACTGTGTTGGTTCTGGATCTTTTGTTGAAAAAAAAATGTGTATGTGGGCTAGATCATAATCTGAGAATGCTTTTTGTTCAAATGACAGAAAAAAAAACCAAGAGAAACCTGACATCTCACCCCCAAAACAGAGTTATGATTTTGATCTTGGAAGTGTATTTGAGGAAGGAAGTAGTGCCACAATGAGCAGCTGTTGCTGAGGGTTTATTCCTTTCAAACCCCTAGTCTGTCTTTTTCCCTGTTTCTGGGTTCTAGGGCTCAGCAAAAACCAGAGTTCTTGAGAGGTAAGAAAGCAAAAGGAGAATAAAGTCTGCCTTTGTCTTTTGCAAAGTGCTACGATTAATTTATTTTTCTATTTTTATGCAAAGATTACATGAAATTCTGAAAACCCAGAACTGCTCTTTAAAATTCTATAATAAATTATTACTGCTAGCTGTGCATATAGTGCTAGGAAGTCTTTTCTTGTTCTTAAATGCAAGATTGACATTTAAATACTTCTGCAATTCCTGACCCCAAACAAGGAAAGCTGAATTTAATTTGTGGGAATCTTTTGGTGTATGAGGTTGAATTTTCTTCGGCTGATGATCCTTCTCTTTCATGATGTTGTCTTACATCCAGGAAAGCAAATGTTAAGTGCAGCCTCTTTGTGGGTATCTCTGAGTCTTAAAAGAATCACAACTAAATATGTTCTCATCTTCTCCATTGCCAGGCAGTTTAAATCTTTGTTTACTTCATGCCTTGCATTGTTTCTGATGAAAGGACAGGCTGATCTAGGGTATGGCAGTGATGGCACTGTTTGACAGACTACACAGGTTTTCTCAAGCTATTTATTTTGACAGTTCGGTTTTCAGATAGCTTCATTATGGGGAATAGCCATAAATTCTGTGGTTGTAAGCAGTTGCAGGAAAGATAGCTTGATATTTAAAACCAGTACTTCTGCATTGGATTCCTCAATTTGGTGGTGGTGGAGAAGCCCCTGCAGTAAAGTGAGGAGTCTATTTTAAAGGCTGGGCTTTTGAGCCCTTTGAAAACTTGGCCCCAGGAGGTTTTTCATTAGAATGGCAAATTCATATCTCAAAGAATGGCATTCAGGAACCTGCTGAACAGGCCAAGCTCTGCCCTCACATTTCAGTGGGATTGCTTAGAGCTGTTGAGCTTTATCGTATACAAGTGCCAGGAGGGTAGAGATTTCCCAGAAACAGGAGATGTGTTTGGAATTAAATCTTTCTGCAACTGCTGCTCAGCACTAGGGGCCAAAGTATGAGAAACTTCTCTGCCAGTTTTCCTGGTGTGGATATATGTACAAGGCCCCTGGAATGGCACAAATTGGCTCTGGTTCAACTTCACTAGTCCTTTTAGCAGATGGATTTCGCAGTGCTCCATAGGGAACAAAAAATCTAGGTATTTGCTTGGGATTTTTATTCTCCTTCCCTTCTCAGATATGCTTCTACAGAGGACTTTATGGACTTGGGTAGTCTTTGCAGAAGTATCCTTGTAAGAAACTATTGGTGCAACAGAATTTCTAATGTGAAGGTTGGGTTTCCCATTAAAGATTTTGTGTGTTGCCAGTAATGTGCGTTTTTTCTGTATGATATGTGTTTAATGAATTACAAATATTCTCTAAGCACTCAGATGTTTTCAGTGTGCTTATTGCCAGTTTTTCAGAGATGCTATTTTTTTTACAAGATATTTGTCTTTAGGAAAAACAGTATGACGTGAGCTTGAATGGGAGATCTGGAGCAGCTCCCTTGTACCTAGTATTGTTTTCCTGCTTTTATGCATGTCAACAAAAGAAATCTTAAGCAGTTTCAAAAACCTGCAGAACCTGCTAGATCTGTGCAGAACAAAGAAGACAGAAGGTTTGTGCAGAAGCAACATTTTACTTACACTACTGCCTTTCTCTCCACAGCCAGTGGTTTAGTGTGCTGAGTCAAGTCCATGTGTCCACAGAGCAAGAGATCCGAGAGATGCATGATGAACAGGCAAATCCACAGAATGCTGTGGTAAGTCTAAATTTGAAGAACTTTTACTTTTAGAAAGCTGAGGGTGCTCTGGTTGCCACAGCTTCTGAGAGTCAATATCTAGGTTTCCTGAAATATGATGTTAGCTGTTACACTGCTTAGAGGCTCCATGTCCTTGGTCCTGTAGCTGCACAAGAGGAGAGTCTGACATCTGATTTCTTTCCCATCATTCACCTTGATGAAAAATGTGTTAATTTTTGAGGTATTTTCTTCTGATCCAGTTTTCTATCACACCACGGTGTATGCTCCAGTTTGAAGTTTTACACACATACAATTAATGGGTAAATTAAGAAACCAAGAGTTGAAAATTTGAGATTTCTTCAGTCCTGCATTCATCATTCTTACAACATACGCTCAGAATGAATGGGATACATTTGGAACCTAATATCAAGCAAAGAGAAATAAAAACTGCTTAATGGCTTCAGAAATTTTTTCTGAGAGAATGCCATTTATATTGGGATAGCACTTCTAGGTGAAAAATTCAAGCAGTTTTGGAGCATAGTAAAATAAGAGCAGTTTTTGAGCTGCCTCCAGCTTAAATAGAGATAAACTATTACTGGATCTGTTTATCTGAGGCTCTTAATTTTCTCCTCAACAGATTTAATGGTTAAGATAAATTGATGCCCAAATCTGCAGCTCATTTTGCTTAATCAAAGCTGCTGCCCCTTTCTCCTGTCTCAGAGAAGAGTTCAGTAGTGTAACAGTAAATTTCTTCCTCTTTTTCTGGTTGGATATTTGTTTACAGGGTACACTCGACGTAGGACTAATTGATTCTGTCTGTGCTGCTGACAATCCAGATAGGTAAGTCAGAAACATGCCTGGTGACTTTTGTTCTTTCTCTCCTTTCTCTAGCCAAAACTGATTGCTTGATGCTTCAGTCTCTACATTCTACTGACCAACCATGCAGTGATTTGTTATTGCCTCTCTTTTCATAGTACTAAACACCACTGTTAAAACATGCACCCTAGCACTGCTTCATATATAAACTACTCAGCTACTTAAGCGATCCCAAAGTAGAAGATTAAATATTTATTTCATTTATAAAGTAATGCTCCTGGAAAAATGCAGCTTATTTTTGAGTCCTTAAGCAATACAGTTAGCAGAAAAATTCATTTTAACATTTTTCTGTTCAGCTTCTCATTCAAGAATATTGTGTTCTCTACACAGCTAAGAATTATTTCCCAGGATAAAAATGTCTTGTAACAAAGAAAACAATGCAGCATAAAATATAACTATCCAGATATTCTTAGTTCTTGAACTTGTAACAGTGTTCTGGGGGACAGAAAGTAATCTGAGTTCAAGCTGTGACTCTGGCTATAAGGTTATAAGGTTATAAGGCTGTGAGGTGTTATTTGTTCTGTAGGAGTTCATTCCAGTCTCCTCACTGCACATGTTTGAAACAGCTGGTTTAAATTACTGGTTTGTCCTTGGCCTGCCACCGGCCAATACACTTACACAACTAAAAGTGATTATAAGCCTAGGTTTCCTAAACAAGACAAAAGAAATGTCCAAAACTTTCAAAATTTTAAGTTAGGAAGTGTTTCTCCTGCAAGCATTTTTCACACAGATGTTTTTTCTTCCTTTGTTTGTTGGTTGGGTTTTTTTTTTTCTTTTTAGCTCTTTGAGTCTAAATCAGTTACGGGAGGTTTCTCTGTTAGGAAATTAATTTGACTCATACAGTCAATAGACTATTTTTATCTTGACATATATGAACCCATTACTGCGAGCTCAAAAGAGAGAAGCTGGGCAGAGAGCCCTTTGAGTCTGTATTCAAAAAGAATCACATGAACGTGGCTTCTATTATTGTCCTAAACTGGGAGGGAGAAGAGAAGAGCCTGGAAGGCTGGCTACCGTTGACCGTAACCCCTGGCTTGGTAGCTTGATCCACCTCAGTTTATACCTTAGCACTGTCCTTTTTCAGTTCTCTTGCTGCAGCCCATCTAGAGCTTCTGTCCTAACAGCACGTTATCCAGCTTTCTAGAGTGTGCTTCATGTAGCTCGATTTAAAGCTGCCTTGTCTTGCCACACATTTCAAAACATGGTCAGCAAAATTCTTCTGTTCAGTTCACATGCCCACTTGTTAGCCCCTCTACTAGATTTCCTGACTAAGGTAGCACTTTGGCACTGTAGTGAGTGTGACCAAAACATTGGATTCTAATCATATCACCCCCTTCTATGACACTGGTGAGCACTAGCTATAGTTAACTTTACCACTCTTCATGATACTTGATTTACTGTAACTTCTCTTCACAGAGTTTTAAAATTTTTCATCCTAATAGTTTTATTTACAATTTCCTTTATCCTGTCATCCATTTAGCTTTTACAGGACACACACTGTTCTTGGAGAATGGTATCGTATTAGGGTGTACCTCTCCATCCCCAGAAACTGTTTGATTGATTGCAATTTCTAACTAGTTACCTTACTACAAGAACCATGAAAGTAAAGCCCATGAGCTTTTGTGCATGGAGTGGTCCAGATTGCATCGTTCCCATTTTATACATCTGATACAGTTATTAAAAAGTGCGTGTGTTCCAGGATGAAAAATACAATTGTAAAGGGTTAAATCATTTGTTTGTAGGCTGAAAAACTTGCCTCTTATCCAGAGAGCCATCAGCACAGTTCACTTGAGCTAGTTCTTCATGCTTCCGTGAATCCTGGTATAGGATTGGGTAAAAGCCAGACTGTCATTAAAAATAGATTGTAGTCACTGCAAATTGGGTTGCATTGCATTAAAAATAAAAGAGTCTGTGTTCAGATGGTGCTTCACTGTAAACCTTTGTAAAATGTAGTGGGTTTTAGTTAATGTAACTACTGAAGCAGGCACTCTAAATAGATCTGACACTGAAATAGAGTTCTGGTTTACGTCCAAAGCTGATTAAAGACTGGAGTGGTTTTTCACTGTAGATTTATTTTAGGATAGGACAACTTGCAATTTAATGTAAACATTCGGAACCTTTGCGTTCTGGTGTGAATCCAGCGTAATTGAGTCCTTTCAAATGCTTAATTTTTTTACAACTATTGGTGTTGAAATAAATGTTTTAGAGGTGGGAAGTATTTGTCTGCATAGAAAATGCAAACAATGGATAGTGTTTATGTGTATAGTGAGTGAGATGCCAGTAGGTATGTTGGTTGTAAAGGCTTTTTCAATCTTCATTCATTTTCTTAGACCCAATTCGTTTGTGATCATCACTGCTAATCGTGTTCTTCACTGTAATGCTGACACTCCTGAAGAGATGCATCACTGGATAACCCTGCTGCAAAGGTCAAAGGGGGACACTAGAGTGGAGGGACAAGAATTCATTGTGAGGGGTAAGAAATGAGTATGGTAGTGACAAAGTAGATAACATCCATTAAGCTTCAAAGAGATTGTTCCCACAATACAATCAGGGTAATGTGCCAGCTTGATAGTCTTAGCCTCATCTTTGTATGGTGACATTTTCTCACAAATTAATAAGGCTGAAATTATATTCCTGCTGTGCCATGTAAGTAAATACTAAAGTGATGACAAAATCATTTTTGTAAGTAGACAAAGGAGTTTTTCTAGGTGAACACCGAAGCTGAAAAGTTTTCATATTAATTTTATTAAATCTTAATAATTTAATAGTTGGAGAATTTCACTTAAAGTTTTTAGTATGTGGACTAAACAATTCACATCATATTTTTGTTATTGTTGGAAGTATACAACTAACTTCTAGGAACCTAATTTTACCAACTCTGTTTAAAAAAATAAATTGTGATTCAAATTGTGTCTTTAACAGGATGGCTGCACAAGGAAGTAAAGAACAACCCGAAGATGTCATCACTAAAACTAAAGAAGCGTTGGTTTGTTTTGACGCACAATTCTTTGGATTATTACAAGAGTTCGGAGAAAAATGCTTTGAAATTGGGAACTCTGGTCCTGAACAGCCTCTGCTCAGTGGTCCCACCTGATGAGAAAATCTTCAAGGAGACAGGTAATTACTTACTGTTATTCAAATATGCTTTCAGTTACCTTCTGTCCTGCTGATAGTAATGCAACAAGCAGTGCATAAGAATATTTTAAATGGATCATTACGTTTGCGGTTTGATGAACAAATCGGGTTCCTAAGTCACTGAGGCATTTTATAGGAAATTGCTGGGCAAGTAACATAGTATATAGAAGTAAAATTTCTCATCACCATTCAAGTTGTCATAGACTGACACTGCTGCTAAGTTAGTATGAACGCTTAATGCTTACATATCAAAGACCTGGGGGAACACATGGGTAGCCCTCTCTTCATACGTCATTTTATGTGCTGAGGAGCTATGAGGACTCATGTTGGTGGAGCAGGTATAGGGAGATCTAGAGTAAGAGGCCAGTTTGTGCTAACCTACATACTACACCTGAGTCAGCTCCTCTGTGCATTTTCAAAACTGGTTTTCAACTCAGAAGTGGCTGTTTGCAAATGAGAAGCAACTGTTGACGGTCCTGTATAAACTCATTGGGGTCACTGGCACTTCAAAGAGGCTTTCGCTAGTGAAAGATGAAATAGGTTTTGTTTAATTGAATGTTCTTTATAACAAGCCTATACAGTGATGCAGAGAGAGAATTTGAACTGAAACGTGCTTCCTGTCTTAGTTGCCACTTGAGTGTGTGAAATTAATGACTTTTTTTACAGAAGAGGTAGTTCATGTTTTATATGTGTTTGTATGCATGCCATAAACGATGAAAGACACTCACATACAAAGCAAGACTGTCTGATATTTTCCTGTTACAGACAGGACTGGAGAAGTAGGACCCACAAGTAGCAAACAGTATTCCATAGTGTTGTCTTATGGTCATTTTTACTAAGATTACTGGATAAACTGGGAGGCTGAAAATAATGGTGGTTGAACTCTGAGATTGCTCCCAGGCTTTTATAAAGGAGTCTCCTTTAATACCACAGTATCTGTACTGAGATTTAATTACTTGTACAAAACTATCTGCATGATCCAGAATGTAGCACTAGGGGTCTGATGGGACTACATCTGTATTCAGATAGGAGTTGGGGGATTTTTATAGATGAGTTTCTCTGAATAATTTTTACTTTTGTGCTAGGTTATTGGAATGTAACCGTATATGGACGCAAACATTGTTACCGTCTCTATACAAAATTGCTTAATGAGGCAACCCGCTGGTCAAGTGCCATCCAGAATGTGATTGACACAAAAGCACCAATAGATACACCAACTCAGCAACTTATTCAGGATATTAAGGTATGCACAAACAGGAGGGGGTGGGGTGGGAAAGAATGTTTCCTTAAATCTTTTTTATGTTTGCTTTGTCATATTGGGTAATAAAGCAGAAAACTGAGTTTTAATCGCACAGTGACATGGACTGAATTTGTGGAATCTGAATGTATTCACTGACCTGATAAAGGAATTCCTGTCTAAACAGTAAAAGACCAAAGTATGAAGTGCAACTTGGAGGGTAAGAGGAGTAGCTTTTTTCCCATGAAAACAATAACGAGTTTGACTGGTTTGTAAACTTGATAGACGTTGCTGTACTAGGCAGGGGAGCTAAATGTGCAGGTTCATGAGCTATCAGACCTGTTAGGCTGTGTCCACAGTGAGCAGCACACCAGGACATTGACCAGAAAGCTCTTGTGATTCTTTTCATTATGGTTCTTTTCTTGTTCTATGATAGCGTGGGCTAAGCATCTCATGTCTCTGTATGATGGCAAACATATTCAATTAATTTTTACTGCTTTATAGGCCTGTTGGAGACACATGTATAGCCAGAGAATGTCCTTCTGGAGATTTTTGCTCATGTGCTTCCAGGAGAGAGGATGATTCTCAGAGAAGACAAAAAAAATAAGCAAAAGGGGGTGACTACTACTAACCTTTTCCCTTAGAGGGTGCCACTTCTCTCATGGAAAAGAAGTATCAAGTCCTGAGTTCCAAGAGTATGAATGTGGTTCTTCAGAGAAGCAGACATATGTAGAAGTTCAGGATTGATAGAAGAGAGTGGTCACATATCTGTCAAAACTGGCCTAAGGAAGAATAGTATTTAGATGTCAGAGTGGGTGTATCAGGTTTACAGCAGCATTTTTTCTGGACTTTTGTTATGGTAGCTCCTGTAGATTCTAACTGAAGATGCCAATTAGTTATGCTGGAGACATGTTTTTAAATAAAACTTGAATACAGATGTCAATACCAGTTGTGAAATACCAGAGCAAAATGATTGTAAAGAGAAAAACACACTTCAAAAAAAATTCATGAAACTCCATTTTTGTCTCCTGCAGCTCTGCTGTGGTTTGAGTTTTACTGCACTGATAAAGTAAGCTTATGCAAGGCCTGAGGTTACCAGGTGCTGAGCATTCATAGCCCACAGAATACCACAGCAGCCATAGTGCCCACAACTGGATTTAACTTCAAATAGTGTTGCTACCACTGATGACTAATTTTTTTCACAGCCAACCCAAGGGTGCAAAGCATTGCATTATTGTTAACGCTGGATGCCAAATCCTGCTTTTTTCTTGCCTCAATAGGAAAACTGCCTGAATGCTGATGTAGTTGAACAGATTTATAAGAGAAACCCCATTCTCCGTTACACTCATCATCCATTGCACTCGCCGTTACTGCCACTGCCATATGGGGACATCAATCTAAACTGTAAGTTTTTCAATCATAGAAATACTTTTTTTATGTAATAAAAGTGAATTGGAGGATGGGAGATTTTAGTCTATGGGCTACAGTGAAGTAATGGTAGACAAAATATATTTTTGTAAAACAAATAGACAAGTTTTTCTGTTCTCCTCCAGGAGGTAGAGATTAGCAGTTTGTCTAGCACAGAGACATGGGATTGTGGTTCTCCTGCATGGGTGTTACAGAGGGAAGATTGCTATTGCAGCTATAATAGGAATTTATTACCCTCAGCAGCACAGCTAAGAGGACCAAGCACTGAAACAAGGAACTAAACCTAATTCATTCAGTGTTCTTGAATCGTATTCTTCTCAAATCATTGTTGCTTCCTATCCCACATAGAGACCTGCAGCAGCCACAGCTTCCAATTAATAAGTGTTAAGTTTCATCAGTTGTGGTGGGAAGCATCATCTATGAGAAACATGAGTGAACATGATTTTAAAAAGTAATGCTGATCTACTTCTCAAACAGGTGTGATCATGTCTTTTAATATTCTTGGCTCAGTCAGTAACTTAGAAGTCTGTTCTGAATGAATGATTCAGGGCTATTGACAGTTGTGAATTTGCTGTCCTTCAGTGGATTTGCTTGTCTTATTTTGCAACTGCATATGAAACAAGATATGACTTAAATCAGAAGTTTCATCCTTAGGAGGATGGTGGGAGGTCACAGTTGATTAAAAGCTAAGTTATTTCAGGTAAGACTTCCTGATAACTCAAGTAATAGCCTTTGCTCAAATGACAAGGAAGAGGACAATTCTGGGATAAACCTTTTCCCTTCTCTTCTCCCTCCTCATCCTCCTCTTTATATTCTCAGCACTTGAGCTGGTTGTCCGTTGCAGGAGTGGAACGTGGTTGCTCTATTCCCCATGGACAGGAGCAGCCAGCTTCCTCTGAGATAGAAGTCTTGCCAAAGTTTTCCCATACTAAGTATAGCTCTGCAGATGGACTCAGTTATTGCCTTGAATTGTAGATGAGTGCTAGTTATTTTCTGTCACAGTATAATATCAGGTTAGAAACTTCATAACATACATCTGTACTATTTGTGCTTTGATGGTTAGTAGGCCTAACTGGTTCAGACATCAGAGGAATCTCTTCTGTCTCTTGAACCCAAGCATGGCATGGTGCTTTTAAGTAGATTGGAAAAGTTGCTAGCCCACGCTGAATAACCTGTTGTACAAAAACCATCATCACCTTTTCCAGCACTCAAAAAGCAAGCTGCAGTGTCATGACGATGATTTAGTTTAGCAGTATTGTTTGGGTTCGATTGAAATGCTCCTGCTGTAGACAGAAGCGATGTCATGTGTCTTTGTCACTTTCCATAACACAGTCATGCTTTACCGCGCAATCTGATTGCATTTTCACTTACTTGCGACAGCAAAAAAAGTGATAGACACTTCAGCAGTGTGGACTGCTCTGGAAGGAAGATTCTCCATCAAAAATACTCTGATCAAGCAAGATAAACATTTTAGGTTATGGTCAGAAAATATAAAAACGGGATTTCATTGAATTTGGATCAAATCTTAATACCTCATACAATAAGATTGCATCGTACATTTGAAATGGAAAAGATCCACTCTAATATCCTGCATAGCAAAGGTCACAGAATAGCATTAAGCAATTCTTATGCTAAGCCTAACTGCTTTCTCTTTCATATCTCAGTCTAAGTACCTTTCTTCCTATTTTTCTTTTGTAGTGCTGAAAGACAAAGGCTACACAACTCTGCAGGATGAAGCCATCAAGATATTTAATTCCTTGCAGCAGCTGGAGTCTATGTCTGATCCCATCCCTATAATCCAAGGTATTCTCCAAACAGGACATGACTTACGACCGCTTCGAGATGAGCTCTACTGTCAGCTCATCAAGCAGACCAATAAAGTGCCTAACCCTGGGAGCGTGGGGAACCTCTATAGTTGGCAAATACTCACCTGCATGAGTTGTACATTCCTGCCGAGTCGCAGCATCCTCAAATATCTCAAGTTCCATCTGAAGAGGTGAGAAGCTCTGAACTACTGGAGCAAGAAAATAAATTTATGCCCTCACTGTCTTCTTCCCCACAACTTGTGACAGAGTTCAAACATCCTGAAGTGAGACTTGAAGATGCATTAATTTAGTGAACTGGTTATGCTAAACAATGAACCTAAAAAAATGATGTTAGAAAAGTGAGTATGGGTTGATCTAGGTAGAATTATTATTATTTGAAGATTCAAGCAGAATTCCACTAAACTGAATGCATAATTTATTGACATTGACCAAAGGAGGGGGAACTTACTATAATTTTTTTAAGTTGTTTGAATGACTTCCAGCCAATACCTCCTGGTCCCATTCTCAGCTGTCCAACCTGTTCAAAATTTTTCATCCTGCTTACCTTAGTTTTGTGAGGTATCCATCATGCACGTAAAAAAACATTAGAATGTTTAAAGATCTCAGGTAAAAATGTCTGTTTGCAAATCAAATTTTAAGACATTACTGACCATTAAAGAAAAGACCAAAAAAAACCCCAGTTCAGCAGCAGAAGAATCTAACATTGATTTACTTTCTTGATTCAACTCAGTTCATAAACTGCTCTCCCAGTTAAAGTAATTGCAGCTAATGCAACATTTACAGGTTCCAGTATTACATACACATATCCATTTTACAGCATTTCTGTAATCCTGCAAAAAAAAAATATGCCTTGTAGATCACAAATCACTGTATTTCATATAAATCATACCTCGGTAGCTCTAAGAAGCTGTTATTTCATCACTAGAAATATTATAGAAGCAATCTGTGCTGAGAGCTACCTGAATTTAGCAGTTCTCCATAATTAAGAGTTGAGTTCATTAAAGTTGTTAGTGAATATATGTGTTACTAACTGCTGAACAGTAAGGTCTAGACAGAATATTAAAAAAAATCAGGGATAGAAGTTATGTATCCTAAGTGACGCTACCACAAAACTGAGCAATCAAAAATACATTTTATTGCCTTTTTTCAGAAGTACCTTAGTGCAGTTTTGTCTTCATTCACCAACTGTTATTGACAAAAAGGAGAGTTAATTACAAGAAGATTTTTAAAGTTATCTTGCTGTCGAATCTGAGATATTACAAGGCTCTGGTATTTAATGCTGTAAAGGTAGTTCAGTTCTTGCTTTCCATTAGGTTTGTAGGACAAAACAATGACTGCATGTAAGTTGCCCCACAGTAAATCACAAGTTAGAATGCTTCCTTGACAGTGAAAATAAACCTCGGAGTGTGTCAGTTAAATAGCTTATTGAATATATACGTAATTTCAGAAAAAAAAAGAAAAATCCATTCACAAATAAGGAAACCTTAAATGTCACAGACTGGCAGCTTGAAGTAGTAATATTTGTTTCACAGGGTTCGGGACCAGTTTCCAGGGACTGAAATGGAGAAATATGCACTGTTTACTTATGAATCTCTGAAGAAAACCAAATGCAGAGAGTTTGTGCCATCACGGGATGAAATAGAAGCTCTGATTGGCAGGCAGGAAATGACATCCACTGTTTATTGCCATGGTGGGGGCTCCTGTAAGATCACAATCAACTCACACACTACAGCTGGAGAGGTGAGAAGTGGTGACAGAACAGCTTTCACACAAAACTAGTGTGTCCCTTTATGTGCCAATTACAGCCAGTAGTAGCATTAAGCTTTGGAAGCGCTGGGGGTTTCTCTACCCATCTTTGATTTCAGGGGAGGGAAGGCTCCCACAGTGTGGTCTGAAGAAATTCCTACTATACAAACTGTCCTTATTCTGCAGAGGATTACTCAATTATAGTTAGCTCTTAAGAGAAAAATTACAGGAAAGACTAAGCAATTCAGTAGAGGCATTACTGGAATAACTTCAGTAGATATTGGCGTGTGTAAACTGGAAGACTCTTGCTGAGTTGTTGAAATACAGGGGTTATATCTGGCCTGGTGATAGCACACACATATTTTAAAAGAACCAGCATAATTTAGGATAAAAAAGTAGAATTTGACAACAGTCAATCCTGCTGATGAGAACACATTGGAAACATTTTTAGCCTAATGTAAAACCTAGCTCTGATTTTTTTTCTCATCATTTGTCTTATTCTGCGGTGCTGTTTTTCCGTGCTAGGTTTTTTTTACATGCTGTTTTTCCTTAGGTGGTTGAAAAGTTAATTCGCGGGTTGGCCATGGAGGATAGCAGAAATATGTTTGCTTTGTTTGAATATAATGGAATTACTGATAAAGCAATTGAAAGCAGAACCATTGTGGCTGATGTCTTGGCAAAGTTTGAAAAGTGAGTATGCCTCTCCCTCTCTCTCCTTTTTCTAATAAGTTGCAATTAAATAAATTTCCGATGTCAATAATGCTGAATTTTCTCTTGCTCTTGCTTGTTTGTGATGACATAGCTAAATTACACACATGACCATTTCTGGAACAAGAGCATCCTCATCTTTTTTCTGAAAGGAATTAATGAGCTACCTATTTACTTGCATGTGGTTTTCCTCTATTTGGACACTAGTAGAGTAATGTTTCTCATCGCTATTCCCACATTTTCCTTTCCACTACTATATTTTTGTTCTAGTGTCACTGTGACCGCCCCAGTGCTGGGAGAACTGAACTCCCAGCAGTCATTGCCATTCTAACTACCCATTGCCTGATGTTGCTTTTATCAATACCTGACTGAGCCACAAATAGAAGTTTATTAATAGAATCTGGGTTCGAAACAGTTGACTGAGAACCAAGTAATATAAAAACACAAATGCACACACCCCTCCCTCTCTATAAATGTAACTTCAAATGGCATCAATCAGGTATACTAGTGAAAAAAATTAGCTCCTGCCAACAATACCAGATTGATAGCAGGTGTAAAAAAGCAAAATTCAGCTAATGCCTTGCTTAGATTCTTCAGGTGTCAATTTAGAAAGTGTGATTTCACAGATGTGATCTTTCTCTCTCTCTTCATCCACCTGTACAGGCTTGCTGCCAGTGCTGAAGCTGGGGACATGCACTGGAAGTTCTACTTCAAGCTTTATTGCTTCCTGGACACAGAAAATGTCCCAAAAGATAGCGTGGAATTTGCCTTTATGTTTGAGCAGGTAAAGGATAAAAGTTCTATTTTGAGGCACTTATAAGAGGAGGAGAAGAGATCTAGGCTGTACAGAGTGAGTTTTGATTATGCTTCTGTTTAACTAAAAGCACTACAACTCAAGCATCAAATGCAAAGAAGGCAGTTCAGTGGTCAAAAATCGGTGTATCTTGAGTGAAGCACGTATGATTTTCCTAGTGTTACGACTTTTCTTACTTGAATGTTATTTGTGACTTGCCTTAGGTATAGTGGTAAAAAATAGGATAACAGTCTAAGCTGGATAAGAAGGAAAAGAATAATACTTGCTTTTACTTTTGTTCTTATGAAACCCTTTTCTTAAAGTACAGAAAATAAAGTGAAAACTTTGTAATTGGCAAGCAAATTAATTATTAGAAATCCACGTTGGCAACTGGACAGAACTAATCAAACAATAGTTTTTTCTCTTTTCAAAAACGAACTGGTATTTAATGGGCACCATAGTAAAGCAGGTGAGTTTAGTCTCAGCAGTAACTGTTAGGCAGCTAAGATGAGCAGAAATCTACTTAGTGAATGTGCTTAACTCAGAATGAGGCCATATTGCAAAACGTAAGTGAAATTAATGTATAATGAAAAATAAATGCATCAGCAGTTGGATTTCTATTTTATGAAGTCCTGTTGTTGCTCAGGAACTCTTACCAATGGCATTTTTTATTGTTAATTGACCTTTTCCATTTCTGTGATATTGTAAATGGCTAAAAATTGAAGTAGGCACTATAGACAGATAAAGATTTCTGTGTAAGGCTGTTTGCAATACCAAGACACTAGCATTCTGTTGGCAAGCAAGCCTGATATGATCAAGAACTTCCATATTTTGGTTTTCATAGATACAAAGCCTTTTTCCCTATGTTCCACAGGATCAGAAACATCTCCACTGTAATAGAGTATTTCTTCCTTGTTCACAGTCTAGCTTTTAAGGCACCATATTACATTGCGAGTTTACCAGAAGTCTCCTTCCAGAGCATACGACTGAAGCTCGATCCAGAAATGCTTATTGCTGCCTAAAGGATCTGAGCAATAGATTGTTTTAGTTGGGCCTAGAAACGTTGCCATTCTACCTATCCTTCTAGTTTTACATGTAGACGAATTGGACAGTTAAAGCCTGTGGTTCGTGATGAAGTTAAAACAGTTAAGATGAAAATCTGTGAGAGCTCTGCATCATATATTTTACATGACCTTATTGGTTTAAGAGGCAGATTTAGAGTTTTTTCCATATAAACAACTAAAAGAAGCACATTTGCCTGAAGCAGATTGTTCTCATGCAGCATTCTGTGCTGACTGGTGTTTAACCAAATATTTTGTGACTTGTCAAGACCAATGGTACTTCAGTTGTAATACATGGCACGTTCAATCCCTATGATTAATATTACAGCAACACCTTAAAGAGGTGACTTGTTACATTCTAACATCAATTCTGCTCTTTTTTTTCCTACTTGTTTTAATCATTTCTTTTGATGTCAGTCTTTGTTTTCAGCCTATTAAGAAAGTTCGCTTTTGTCATCAATTTTAGTTCTGTAACCTTCATTACTTTAAAGACTGAATCCTTTAGTTCTTTAGGTACTAAAGAAAAGATTTTTGGTTCTCCTGTACATTAAAATACTTATTTCCATTTCCACAATACAACTCTTTCTTCTGCATGTGTACAATGTCAGGTAAACCATCTTGCATGTTTAAAGGCGCACTGTGTCTCCATCTGACGTGTACACCTGAATGAGCTAGCTCTTATTTGAATGTGAATTATCTTTGTGCATTTACTAAACTGCTTGTAATTCCTGCATCTCCAGACATGAGGTGTGTTTGTTTTCCTGTACCATAGAAAAAGAAAAATCATTGCTGCTGCACATTTCCAGAGGTTTGAATGGGTGTACAAAGAGCTAGGACTTGAAAGAGTCCTCTTGGTTCAAAATCTTAGCTCTGATGCTATAGACCAGTATAAAAGGTGAAGGGGCTGGAGAACAAGCCCTATGAGGAGTGGCTGAGAGAGCTGGGGTTGTTTAGCCTGGAGAAGAGGAGGCTGAGAGGAGACCTTATTGCTCTCTACAACTACCTGNCAACCTGGTGATTCTATGATTCTATGAAAATATAATTGCTTTACTAGCATTTGTCTGGGATCTGTTGACAATTTACTGTTTTACCTGAGTTTATTACAAAGCTGTTCTAGGGCTTTCCTTGTTTGGCTAGAAACGACAGTTTTCACAGCCACGTTATTGATGGCAGTAAGCAAAACTTAGATACCCATTTCTTCTTAATGCCCTTTAACTTAGATTGCTTCCTCCTAATCAGGTGTCTAGATCCTGATTTTCTCCCCTTTACATTTGATTTTCCTTTTTAGTAATTCAGTTGCACTTATGTATGTGTGTTCACTATGAATTGTACTAGTAACAGTAAATTCGCATTTAGCAAGTTCCTCAATTGCCTTTAGTTCTAATGGAAAGCCCTGTCTTAGCCAGTTCAACAAATTTGCCAAGAGATTTACCACATTTGATTTATTAAATGGATCATCTGTTTCAGATTGAGGGTTTGCCTGGCAGTAAATCTACTTCCCATTTCTCTTAGTCCTTTCAAGGACTGGTTTGTACATAACAAAGTACCTTTTTCTTCTTGATAGGCTCATGAAGCAGTGATTAGAGGCCACTATCCTGCTCCTGAAGAAACCCTCCAGGTCCTTGCAGCTTTGCGTCTTCAATACCTTCAGGGAGATTACACTCTGCATACCACCATACCAGAAATGGAGGAAGTCTACCCCTTGCAAAAGCTGAAGTCTCGAATTACACAGTCTACCAAAACATTTACCGCAGCAGAGAAGGCTGAGAAGAAACGAGCCAGCTTTCTTGAAGGAACATTGCGGAGGAGTTTTCGCAGTGGCTCTGTCAGCAAACAGAAGGTTGAGGAGGATCAGATGTTAGACATGTGGGTCAAAGAGGAAATCTCAGCTTCCAGGACTAGTATTATTGACAAATGGAAAAAACTCCAGAGGATGAACCAGGAGCAGGCTATGGCAAAATATATGGCTTTGATTAAGGAGTGGCCTGGCTATGGCTCAACACTGTTTGATGTGGAGGTAAGACCTCATATAGATCATGATTTCATTACAGAGTAGTGAAACTGTAAGTATGATATTACAATGCCCAGACAGCTGAGGTAATAAAATGTTAGATATTGAAAGCATACTCCTGTTAGCAAGCACTGTAGCTATTTAAATCCACTAGTTAACCATAAAATACAGAGGGACATGATAGCCTAATGAGTTCCGAACAAGTTTGAGAAATGTAAAAGGCTATACTCAAAGAGGGACAAGCAACGTGCACTTTTTAAGAAATGGTAAAAGCCAAGATACTCAACAACAGTAAGTGTTGTGTGGCTCTCTCTGTTCCCTTTGCTGCTAATTTACATGTTTTCCTCTAGTGTAAAGAAGGGGGATTCCCACAAGAGTTGTGGCTTGGAGTCAGTGCTGATGCAGTTTCTGTCTACAAGCGTGGGGAAGGAAGGCCTCTGGAGGTGTTTCAGTACGAACACATCTTGTCATTCGGTGCACCGCTTGCCAACACCTATAAGATCGTGGTGGATGAGAGAGAACTGCTTTTTGAAACTAGTGAGGTAAGAACAAGAAGGAATTTTGTTACGGTGGTCTTCCTGTTCTGATAGCCGGGCTCCTTAGTAATTTAAGTAACAGCTGCAAATGCTACAGGTTTGTCCAAGACCCCTGTAAAGCTGAAGGAAAGACAAAATGAGGTGGATTAAAGTGCCAAGTGTTTTTATTTGTTTAACTGCAACAGGGTTTTGTCAGAAGCTCGACAGCTTTATATTGTTAGCGTCTAAAGAAATTAATTCTCATACTGTTACCTTCATAAGAACTTTGCCCTTTATGCTCTTTTGGCAGGTGGTTGATATTGCAAAGCTGATGAAAGCCTACATCAGTATGATTGTGAAAAAACGCTACAGCACCTCTCGATCAGTGAGCAGTCATGGCAGTCAGGGCAGCTGCAGGTGAAAACAAAACCAGTTCTACTGTGCTCAAAATAGAACATATCACTGCTTGGCCTCAAAACAACCTGATGATACTGATCACATCTGTTGACAAGCTAACCAGGAACCAGAGTTTCCATGGAAAATAACTTCAAACATTGTTTTAGAAAGACCACAGGGTGGGGAGGGGAAAATCAGCTGAAATAGTCACATACTAGAACTGCTGGCTCCTTCAAAACTTTCCAAAGCATTATTATCTTCAGTTGATGTAACAAATGCCTTAAGACTTGATCCACTGCAATGCAAGCAGTAATAAGTGCCTTACAATATTAAACCCAACTTGTATTGACACAAAATTGCTGATAAAAGTCAGGAAGAATTTTTTTTTTTGTCCTTTCAGAACACTGAAAACAAAGTTATATTCATCCATTCTGCACTAATCTACTGGCCTGTATACATGTGGGAAAGGGGAGGGAAGGAAGAGCAAGGTATATTTTTTTGGAGAGCTGCTGGCAGCCTTCCTGATGGACGCCAACATTTTCTTTCCCCTTGCTTCCACGGATGTGCACATCGTGCATGCGTATTTGAGCTGTCAGTAAAATTTTACTAATTTTATTCTGTATTTCACGAGTCTTTTGAAGCAAAGGGAATAAGTATGTGCAATGGTGTAAACAGTCTTTCTGTACATTTTAATAGTTCAGAGTTATAGTTGTGTTACAATTGTATGGCTACTTTGTAAGCAGTTTTATTAACACGTAAATTCCAAAATTTTCATATATGGATTTAACTATTGCAAATATGTATTACCACGTAAGTAGCAGAAGTCTGCATTCTGTATCTGCTGTATTATAAAGAGAGATGTAGCTGAGAATATTTATAGACTACCCTAATATGGAAATACAATTATCCATAATGTCAGCTTAAGTTTTTAATTTTTTTTTTTTCTTTTAAAACATTACTTTTATAATTCTGGCTAGACTCTCCAACCCAGACTCACTTCTAAAGGTCAGGGCCCTTACGAGTTAACTGGAGAATGCAAAGTTACACAATGCAACTGCTTTATTACAATTTTTTCTATTTTACCTGGTTGCCTGATGAAGGTTCTTGACAGTACCCTGTAAATAAATTTGGGAATATCAGCTAATATCAAGCTGATTTTGGACTTTTATTTTTGTACAGAAATACTGTAATATAAGGCAGGACTTTGATCAAAGTTATCCTTTTGTCCACAGCAAAAAAAGAAACCTGAAAAACCTTACTGTTATTAAAAACCTCAGCCTTTAAGGAATCATGCCTACTTATTGGAAAAAAAAAAAGTCCAGCAATAAAGAAAATCTATGTTATGTGCTTTGTTTCTGCTTCATACTGAGTTGGACTTGTGTGAAAGCCCTAATTTCATCCGTCTTCTCAGGAGCCAAGCCAGGAACACAGTGTAGGGTGTATATATAGGGTTTTGCTTGGAAAGGTGCACATGTTTTGTGTTATAATCATGGCAGTTTCTCTCTGTAATCACAACTACCTCCTTGATCATGTGATGTGTGTCAGCTACACCAGCAGGGTCCAGGGGAAGGACTGCTGAGCAATTCCACTCCACAAGTTCAAGCTTCTGCTATTTGTGTTGCCCTGATGTAAGATGGTTTGGTATTACTAGCCAGACACAGCACAGTAGTGCAGCATGTGCTGCCCTTGGGAGTGTACACAGCCTTTACAAAGGCTTGCTCCAGCATCTCTGATTTTTTCCATATGCAAGTTGTTTAGAAGGAAATAGTTGCTCTCAGCAAGGCATCCTTGGAATGACACAATTTACGCATCTTAGCCAGCACAGCACAAAAGGAATGTTCAGTTTTGTCTACAGGCTGTTTGTAAACATGCTCCTGGACACATCTTCGTGATTATTTGGTAAAACAAAACAAAACCAAACAGGAATATACAAGGTGACCATCTTCTTCAGGGTCAGAATCTCAAGAAGCTGACACCACTTATCCAGTCATTTACCACCAGACTGACTTCTGGATGCTTATCAACCATTAGGAGGGATGTTTGCTCATAGTCAATATACAGAAGTGCCTGTCACGACACCCAAGAGCCTCTCTTCCTGCATGCCAATTCTGCCAACCTGCCATGCAAATCTTACTTCAGTTGCTGCTGTTGAGACAAATAAAAGCTTTCATAATTGTTGATATGAGTGAACAGTTTACTGAAATGAACGCTGCGTAAATACTTTCAAACCTGAGTTTGGAAGCAAGAACAGTGTTCCTTAAACTATATAATATTTAAAAGTTGATTGAGAAAATTATCTGTTCTTACAAATTATTTTGCTTCAGTAAAAGTGTATTCCAAAAATACATGAAATTTCTTGCTGGAGTCAGAAATTCTCTACTGCCTACGATTTCTTCTGTTACAGTAGCAGTCAAGTGTATCTGTGGAGAGGATGGAAACTTTCATCACAAATGAGAATACTTTTTACTTTTATCCTTGTTTTGAAGTAAAAGTTTATGTTTGCAAAAGAACAAACATTGTAGAAGATTACCACTACCTATGAAAGAAAGAATAGATCTGTAGTTTTGGACAAGTCATTGTATTGCAACTGCTACACTCTGTAGGTTCAGTGCATCAGAAATCACAAAGAACTTAGTGTTAGAAAAGGGATTCCAGGAGAATCCATGCCTTGTCCAGTCCCTCTAAAGAAAAGGGGGATTTTGCTCTACAGGTTGTGGTCTTCAGTATTAAAAACTATGATATATTTTCTGAGATATTAAGACCAGCAATTCCTGCTCTGCTGCCACTCTCCTGCTGCCAGGCTGCTCGGTTCCACAGCCTCAGCACCTGGCAGTTGCGAAGCTACGTGCTCAGGACTGAGGTGGCCTGATCACAGCGCTGCCACTCGCTCTGCAGTGGGGTACCTTGGGAGATCTGCAGGTCAGGGCCATGGGCCCTGTAGTTACACTGACCCTAGCAAAAACCTTCTGGGGGAGCACAGTAGGTTCCTTGCCCTCTGACTGTGCCTGGTCAAATACAGCCACAGTGAGAAAAAACCCGGGACCTCATCTGCCAGACGTGCTTTGAGAGCGCAGGCTGGGCAGAAACCAGGCAATCTAGCCCTGGACTGGAGTGGCAGCTGCAAAGCAAATACAATTCATTATCTTCTTAAAGCATTAAAGCTCATTGTGCCTCAATTCTACCTATGTCCTCAAGCTTCAGTCTAACACTTTCCCTGTGCCTCATAATACACATACACCCATTTGTAAGGATGCCAGGATTCTTAATAAACTTAATTACACAAGTTATGTAGAGGAAATGGCTTCATCCAAAAGGTGTTGCATCAGAAACCTATGTTTCAAGCCCTGTGTTTCTTGAGGCATGCAGCTACAACAAGCATACACAGGCTTGTGCCAGTACAAGCACCTAACAGACATAGAATCGTAGAATCACCAGGTTGGAAAAGAACTCTTGGATCATCAAGTCCAACCATTCCTATCAAACACTAAACCATGTCCATGAGCGCCTTGCCTAATCCACCTTTTAAACACCTCCCTGGGCAGCCTGTTCCAGTGCCCAATGACCCTTTCTGTGATTTTTTTTTTTTTTCTGATACCCAGTCTGAACCTCCTGTCTGGTGCAGCTTATGGCCATTCCCCCTTGTCCTGTCCCCTGTCACTTGGGAGAAGAGGCCAGCTCTCTCCTCTCTACAACCTCCTTTCAGGCAGAGAGCAATAAGGTCTCCCATCAGACTCCTCTTCTACAGGCTAACCAACCCCAGCTCCCTCAGCCATGTTACATGTTACAGAACTACAAGTCAAAGTCATGCTGGCATAAATCCATTTTACAGCAATTTGAGCATAACAGTGGCAGCTTCTTCAGCACTGACTATTCACTTCATATTGACTTTCATATTCATATTCATATTGACTTCAGCACATGCACTCCAGATGACTTACAGCTCTGTAAATACAGAAGGATACCAACCAAAAAATATCAGCAGTGTCCTGAGTATAACTAATTGTGCATGGTGCTCAGCCCTAGAAACCCACTAGATTTCACTCCATCAGATACAGGAATGCATCTACTAGCTGTGCCATGGTGGGGGTGTGATTGCGGGGACAGGCATTTTAACGTGGTTCATGGGACTTTACAGCTACCCCTATCTCTTTTAAACTACTGAGTTACTGATCCCAGGTAAATGCTCATCATGAGAAAACATCTAATAAAGTTTAAGCTTGAAGGCAGCTGCTCAGATTTATTTTCCACAACACAGCACAACAGACAACGCTTTTGGTGTAACGCATAAAGAACTACACATGCTACATACAACAGTCGTGGGAAGTAAGCAGAAGAGGGCAGCAGCGATCCAAAGAAGGGAGCCGAATGGAGACGGGTTACATCTGTAGTATGCTTTTACCTGGTCTTTATCAAAAGACGACAGGCTAGGGTAGGGGAAAGGAGATGGAGTCCTCTTGTAATTCTTGCTGTCCACCAGATGTGACGAGCAAGAGCTACTCAGATACTTCTTCTCAGATATGCCAATACCCCCAGCTGTATGTAGCTTGGGGTAATCATAAAATGAAAATTTCATTAAGCATCAGAAGGCCTGGCGAAAAGGGACACCAACAAGGCAAAGACTGAAATTTCAAAGGCCGAAAAGGCAAGTTTTTAACTGAGCAGTCACTCCTTTGTGTTGATACAGGGGAAGAGAGGGGGACATGACTGCTTTCATTCCACTTACTTGCTCACATTATTCTGTTTAGGATGGTGGTTTTGTATTTCTTTGTAAACTTTTTTCAAAAATTTCTTACCTGAAGTTGGTTCATGAGCAAATTGTTTTTTCCTGTTCCAGCACAATCTTTTGATTTCAATAACATTTCCTCCATGTATATATTTTTGCCCACTCCTTCATCCCAATGTATTTTACAAGTAGTTGCATCACCTTCCAACCTTCATCTTGCATGAATACTCAAGCTAAAACTTTTTTCTTAAATAAACTGTCAAAATCAAGTTTTCTATTCTCCCTTATCAGCCTAACAGCACATTTCAGCATTTGTTGTGGTTTCAGTTCTTTAAAAGCAAAGGAGATGGGAACAGTACAGTGTTCTAAACACCCTACTGTTGTTTTATAACAACAGTACTAATACTTTTCATCTACTTGAAGTACTTTACCCATAGGACTCAAGCTCACTTCACCCATTTATAGAAACCCAAATACTAACATTTCTGGATGAGACACGGCATCAACATTAATATAATGTTCTCATTCTTTCTTTTGTTTTTTTTTTTCTTCTTGTACCACCTGGTAGTTTTAGCTTACAAGGAACCAGAGGTCCCAAAATTCCAGCTGCCCAACAGATAAACATTTCAGTGTAACTTATGAACATTTTGAAAAGCCTGAATTGGGAAAGTTTAATTTTGCTTAGCATGCTGTGCTCATTCATGTATTTTTCCTCTAAATATACATTTTTGCAGACCTAGTGTTAAAAGCACCAGATTTTAATTTTGTCTTGCCAACTGATATTGTCTACCACAACCCAGCATAATTATGGATATGCTAAGTAATCTCACAACCTCAGGCAACTAAGTAAGATCAGTTACAAGCTTTTGCAAGCACAGTCCTAAAGATTTGTTTTATAAATTAACCACAGTTTTGAGTTGTAAATTAGAAGGTTTAATGGTTTTTTTCATTATTTATATTGGGAAAGTACCCGAGAATTCTGCTTGAGACTGCAACCTGCTTGGGCTTGGCATTGCACAAACACAGATGAGACCATCTCCATCCGTAAAGACTTCAATCAAACGGAGAAGACAAAGAGTGGCTCAGGAAAATACAAGGAGTATTAGGTGTATTAATAAAGTACAAGCAATATTCCTCCTCTCATGCAGCATGACAATGGGAATGCAGGGATAGGATGAGGGAGATCAGTTTTAAGATGAAAGAGGGGAAATTTAGATTAGGCATTGGGAAGAATTCTTTTCTTGTGAGGGTGGTGCAGCACTGGGACAGATTTCCCAGGATAGTTGTGGATGTCCCATCCTTGGAGGTGTCCAAGGCCAGGTTGGGGCTTTGAGCAAGGTGGTACAGTGGGAGGTGTCCCTGCCCATGGCAGGAAGGTGGAACTGAGTGATCTTCCCTGGAGGTGTTTAAGGTGCAGGTGGATGCGGTACTGAGGGGCATGGTTTAGAGACTGGTGGGAATGGTTGGACTCGATGATCCAGTGGGTCTCTTCCAACCTGGTGATTCTATGATTCTATCTTTAAGGTCCGTTCGACCCAACCCACTCTATGATCCTGTGATTTTTTTTTTCTTATATTATTTTTTGAGCATTTTGGAGACTGCAGCTCTGCTGTAGGAAGGACCCACGGAGGAGACAACAAAGGGAGCCACAGCAGCAACACCTTATGGTAGGTTTCACCCCACACACTTTCCCAAACTAAGAAGGTAGGGCAGGCCACGCCCCCTCCGGGCACGCCCCTTCCAAACCACGCCCCTCACTTGGCCCCCTCGCCCAGGCCCCGCCCGCCGCCGCGTGCATTCCCAGCACTCGCCTGCAACCGCGGTTCGGCGCCCCCACGCACACCCCCGCGACGTGTTTACTCTGTGATGTCACCCGTAGAGGCGGCGAGGCCCCACCCCGGAACTTGCCCCAACCCCCCGCCCACGCGCATGCGCAGCCATGGAGTCATGGTCAGAAAAGACCTCTTGCATCAAGTCCAAACATTCCCATC
>WAAB01019512.1:0-80929 GCA_013389865.1 Piaya cayana | reverse complement strand
TATGGGAACTGTGTGTGCAGGTCTGCAGCACTGGACCCAGCCCTCACTAGAGCTCTCTTGAAGACAATTGTGTACTCTCTGCAATAGGAGTGAAAATTGTAGGAATGTCCAAACCAAAGCTGGCTTCCCCTGAATCACTCTTTAGCGTGCTCTGGCAGCCTTACACGGGAATTCTCTTGTCATAGAAGAGGTTTTTAACTCCCCTTTCTAGGTCCTTTCTAGGTCATTTTCAGCCTACCTTCAAACTTATCTCCTAAATGCAGATTCCTGAAGTGCCAGCTCTCTGTGCTGTTGTTCCTCCTCTTGCAATGTGTGAAGTGGGTTGTAGATAGTGCCAGTCCCATGGCCACCATGTGCCCTCCTGCATGCCTGCTTCATGGCAGGGCAGAGGGTATTGAGACATGAGAGAGACACACAGGTTACTCTCTTATGAGATAATTCTTTTTAATTTATCTCCTCTTTACCTTAATCTGAAGCAAAAATCCCCTTGCATGCTTCTAAACTTGAAAAACAAACCAAATACAGATTTTCAAAACAAAGTTCATTTTCCTGCTGCTGTAAATGTCTCAAGGCATTCAGCAGTGCTTCCCAGTGTGCCTGTGGCTATACTTGTGCAAACGTGAGTTCCTTCTCCAAAGTTATGGATTGGATGTTATTAAAAGCCCTTGTGCCATCATATCTGTTCTCCTTCCCTTACAAGGATAAACTATAATCACTATTGTGTTGAGCATATTTGCAGGCAGCGTGGAGAGGACTACAGTGCTTTACATGTACAAATACAGTTTAAAAGACTCAGTGTGTCTACATACACAGCCTTCTACCATTAAATTCACTTGCCTATAGGAAAGAAGCAAAAGTAGCAGCATTGCCCCACCCTTTACAAAAAGCATAGAGTGCTTTGATATTATTTCATGAACAGCATGTTGGGACGAGCCCATGTCTGGTACCTGATCATCTTACAGCACTTCTCCCTCTTTGGAAGGACAGCTGCTCTGTGGCTCTTCCAAGCATTCCCGCTGTCCTACATGGGTAGTGGAAAACCAAAGCTAAATAGAAGATTCTGAGTCAGCCAGAGCTGGTTTCAACTGTTAAGAATCAGAATAATGAATTTTGCTGCTAAAATACCAGTTCCCTTCACAGATTCACAGCCTTATCCCTTTGATCATTTCAAGTGATCTGAAGGTGAAAATGTTTGGGAAAAAGGATGGTTCGGCATTTCACTTTAGTCAACTTAATAACAACAATGTTATACCATCTTGCGAACTATCAGGTAAGTGCAAAACCCCCAGTGTGAAAGTATTATCATCAGCTTTGCCCTGGGGAAACAAAATCACCTAATTTTCAAACCTACTGAAGAATCACATGCACTGACCCTTGCTCTAGGTGCTGCATAGAGGCTGCTGCTAATAGGTAAATCCAAGCCTTGATCACAGAGGATGCAATAGATAAGGAAACAGAGCCCAGACTTCCAAATTCCCAGCTGATACTTTTAATCAGGCAGTTAGGATCCTGGAGGAAATGAGTATGAGTCTGTGTAATTCCTAGATAACTGAAATCCTGACCTTGCTCTGTGAATCAGGAGAATGTCCCACTGACTTCAGTAAGAAGCTTTTGAAGAGAGGGGTACAGGCAGGATCTGACTCACCCTGTGCCAGAGGCAGGCAGCGCTATGGCATCTGAGCACTGTTAATAAGGTTAGAATATCCTAAATCTTTTCATGCAACAATGTCTCAGCAATGTAAGTCATATATCATATATATATATATATATATATATAACTTAAACTATATATAACAACTGCACAGTCCATGGTTATATTTTTACAGAGGGAGTTTCTGATGATTATAAATTAAGAACGATTCTCATATTACCAAGATCCAAATATTAAAAGTTCACTATATAACAAATGCAAATACTGCACACATTTTATTTTTATGATATTTGAATGCTGACAAAAATCACAAGCAGATAATTACTGGCCTAAGTATTTTAACAATCTTAAGGCTCCTTTTATTCCTTGTATGCTTTTTTCTAGGTGATTTTTTAGAGAAATATATGGAGCAGTCCCTGTGAAGATTTGTTGTAGTGGGAACATTTGTGACAGCCTTTCAGTGCAAATATACATGTTCCTCATCAAAGTTTTTTTTTCCTTTGAGTAGACTGAATTTTTATGCAGAGATGAAAGCAGAATAGCTAAATTTATGTCTAAATTTGGCTTGCATTTTTACATATTTACAATAAAAGCACCAACAATAGTGACATTGTTTTCTGCTAAATTACAGGCAGCTGTAAATAAATGAGAAAGTTCACAAAAAAAATAAATTAAGCTTTCCATTCAAGATACTCCAAATTATTAGAAAAGAGCTGAAATCTGGTCCCTGGATTTCTCCTCTGGGAAATAATGTGATTTAGTTGTGTGACGAAAATTTGTGACCTCTCTGTGGGTCAGCAAAAATGAAATTTACAGCTTGCTCACGCTGATGATTTTCTCTAGGTGTCCCCGAGGTGTTCTGGCTTTCTTCTTTATTCTGTCAAGAATAAACTGACCTTCGCAAGATCACAAAGGTTCAGTGTGTGGAGTGCTGGCAGGGAGAGGAAACGTGTGAGAGTCATAAACTGAGATGACATCTGTAACAGTCACATTTCCTTTGGGCACAGCAGCAGGAGTCAGCAAAGACTATCAGTAAAAGAGAGCTCAATGGTTTCAATAGCATCACTATTATCTAGCCAACCTCCTTTATTCTAAATGGAGTATTAATTTGCTATTGGTCTGATTTACCGATACAGTCTGAAACGCAGCCAAGTGCCAATTCTTTGCATTTCTTACGTTGGTTTCCTGGTGGTTCACCTACACAGGCACTTTTAAGTACAGAGATGAATGGAAAGGGCTGTATGGATGATGTGGATCAATAGCTGTCTGAGGAGCGTGGCTAAGAGGTAATGCCTTTTCCTGCCACTCTGAGCTGATCCCATAAAAATGAACGTCAGTCCTGCCTTGCAGCCTTGCTAGTGTGGCTGCAGTTGAGCTGGTTGGGAATCACAGCAGAACTAATCTGACCTAAAGGAAGGCAGTTGCTCAGCATGTGCAAGGAGCATCTATGGCACCGTGGAGCTCAGGTGTTTGCATGTAGAAGCCTCAGTATGGCCCCACTAGCTTGTGCTCTTCTCTCCTGGTGCCCCTCTGGGCTGCGGTGGGTAACCCAGCAGCGAAGCGGCACATCTGGTGGTCCTCTGGGTCTCCCTGAAGGGCAGAGAGCTAGCAGAGATGACACATTTACTGCAGCCCGTGGGTTAGCCTGGAAGGATGAAGAAGGTACGGTCCTTTAGGAGCCTCAAAGAAATGAGTGGATATCCCTGAATGACAGCACAGGGAAGATGAGCTGTGGATGCTCCCAAGTCCTTCCCCAGCCTCATTCCCTCCATCTCCCTCAGTGAATATCTTTTCACTTATGCCCCTTTTCATGGGCACAATAAATCTCAGCCTGTATCCCTTCAGCCATCGAAGGACAACGCAGTTCCCAGGAACACAGGGATTTAGGAAGACTCTGGAAACACGGGCTCAACCACGAAGGGTCTGATCAAATCACTGATAAACAAAATAAAGAAACAAATAAACAGCTAAAGCTTTTGGTGCTCCTACAGGAGTCTCCTGACAACGATTTAGCTGCTGCCCTCTGTCAGGTCCCCTCTCTTCGTTACCTTTTAAGGCACAATGGATGTCGGAGCTGGCAGGGGGATGCTGGGGGATGCAGGAAGGCAGTTTTGCAGGCGGGGGGAGCCCCAAATTGGCGCTTAGGCTTCCCCCTGCCCCGAGGCTTCGCAAGGCTGAGCCGCTCTCGCACCGGGGGCTCCATCCCCGAGGTGCTGCCCGGGGTGGGGTGGAGGCACGAGAGGTCGGTGGGAGGAGAAAGCGGCGCCGGGCGGGTTTTATATAGCAGAGCGGCGGCGGCGAGAGGCTTTCTGCTGCCCGGAGCCATGCGGGGCCGGGGGCTGCTCTGCGGCATCGCCCTCTCGCTGCTGCTGCGGCCGCTGCCCCGTGAGTGCGGGCTGCGTGAGACCCCGGGGATGGATGCACGAGTGGTTGGTGGAGGGAGGGATGCACATCTGGATGGATGGAGAGAGGGATGCACGAGTGGATGGAGGAAGAGANTGCGGTTGCCACAGGACCTCGCGGTGCGTGTTTTGGGGTTTTTGCGTAAACTGAGCTCTATGAGAAGCCGCAGGGGTGAGTCAGATGCAGCTCTTCCACATCCCCAGAAGGGCTGGGCTGGCTGGCACAGCTCTGGCACTGAGCATCAGACGGCTCCTGGCCGCTTAGAACCATAGAATCACCACCAGGGTGGAAGAGACCCACCAGATCATCGAGTCCAACCACGCCTATCAAACACTAAACCATGTCCCTCAGCACCTCGTCCACCTGTCCCTTAAACATCTCCAGGGAAGGTGACTCAACCACCTCTCTGGGCAGTCACTCAATGCAGAGACTAGTAATCATTTGCCCTCTGCCATGCTATAAATTATGTCAAGCCTACCTATCTGTATGCTTGTAAAAGAGGAGCGGGGCAATGCAATCAGTGGCATTTAGGGAGCAACCAAACAGAGGCGTCTGCTACAGGAGGAGATGAATCCCAGCTGTGAGGTGCCGCACTAAGAAAAGCAAACCAGCAGCTCAGGTGTGTCTAACTGTGCCTCAGACACCATAGCTATTGATATAGATCTCAGCCCTGCTTCACTTATATGGATGGAAAAAGCCGTGTGTCAGTACTCTGCAGGCATTCTGAGAACTGCTGGGGTGCCAGACTTACACATCAACCGCAAACCACAGGTCAGCTTCCCAGTGTTTGCATTGCCACAATCAAGAAGTTATCGGTTGCAACATCAAATGCAAGAGGGAAATCCACATGTTGTTCTGTTGTGATCCAGGAAAAGGGAAGCCACAACATTATGCTAAAGAACAATCATGGCATCTCCCCAGGTGGGGGTGTTTGGGGCCTTATGTCCTTTCCATATGATGAAACTTCCTAAAACTTGTCATATGAGGGGGAAAAAAAAAGTGAAAATGAATCCCTTATTATCTTCTTTCTCTTAAAAATGTTTTTGTGATGCTGCTTGGAAGTTTTAGTTCTCTTTATTAGTGATATGAATACATCTGGACAGCATTTTGCCTTATACAAATTTACTGGGTCTCGAGGGTCGTACTCTAGTTTGTTTCAGGCAAGTTCCTCTTGGCTCTGAAACCGGCATTAGCAGAGCTTACATACAGCTGGGATCTCTCAGTTACGCAGCAATTGATGGACTAAGAAGCAGTGGGATTATCGAAGGCAAAGGGAAAGTGTTCTTAGTAACAATGATGTTTGCACAACCTTTGTAAAGAAACCCTCACCCCCTCCAATTATGGGCAAGGGAACCTCCATTGCTTACATATTAGCGAAAAAACAGACTCGCCCCCAGACTACTGAGCACCTGTGGTTCAGTAAACTAACTAAGCCCCTTGGAGCTGGCCATTGTTGTATAGATTAAATGTACTAACTTGTTTTTTGCATCATCTCTGTGGGCCTGGTGCTATGTCCTCAGCAGGGAGCTGATGAAAGGAGAAGTTTGTAACTGGGCTTGGAATTGATGAAGTAGCATCAGTGGCATGTCTCTGGGATGACAGATCTTTCAACAGAGCATCCTATTCAGTCAACATTTGTTTTCTACTTTTTCAGTTGATGTGTTCTGAAAAATCCCCTCCATCACAGGAAATAATGCAAGTGATCATCTCACCAGTTTTGATGATTTTTTTTTTTTTGGTTTGGTTTCTTTCAGCTGAATAGAGAAGTCTGTTCTTATCAAAGGGGCTGTTTCTCTTCTGGGGAGTTTATTAATACATTTCCTTTATGAGAAAGCTCTCGGACCCAGAAATCCCCAGCTGACCTTAGTGAGAGGTCCTGCTTTGAGGGAGGTAAAACTGAAGACCTCCGGATGCCCTTGTTTGGCTTCTTGATGATTTTTTTTTAAATGTTGGGTTTAGTGTATGCATTTGGCATTGCACTAAGCAACTGGTGTCCTTTCTGCTAACACAAGTAGGTCTTGCGTAGCCTGCTGTCCTGTGTCCTCATTCAGAGCCATAGGCACATCACAAAACAGGGCTGTGCCCGTGTGCTTCAACACTCTAGAAAGTAGCTGTCATGGTATCCAGTCCTTTGGCAGCCCAGGACTAATCCAAGAGTAGCTGTGAAATGCCGTCTGGACAACAGCTAGAGCCTAAAGATGTCTAAGGGACCCTGCTGTGTGCATCTTACTGGTGTTTTCTGGGAGTAAAGGAGTTGTATGAAAATCTTTGAGGCATGATTCCTCTTGTCCTAAAATACGCTCTTAAAAATGTCATTTTCTGCTGGGACATCAAAGGGAGCTTTGGTTAACTCATTCATGTATTTGACCTGGAAATCTCTGGGGCAAGTTGTGATGCCCAGAATGTGTTCCTGAGCGTGGTGTACAGGGGAAGAAGGTGCAGGGCACCCCTTCCAGCCAACTGCACCTCCAAGAGAAGAAGGTGCAGTGCACCCCTTCCAATCAGCTGTGCCTCCAAGAGCTCCAGCACCAAGACTTGGTTCCATGGCTAGTCCCATCCTTCCCCCTGAGACAGCAGGGTCACTATCTCTGGTACAGCATCCCATCAGTATGCCTGTGCTTCCCAGCTCTCTATTAGCATGGCTGCACCATGGGAATGCAGCAGTGTGCCTGGAGCTGGGAGCCACCCTGCTCTATCTCTTTTCCTCCCTAGCTCTGAAGATTAAAGCCTTCCCCTGGGGAGGAAAGTAAGGAGCAGTTTAGGATCAGGGTAACAAATGGTGTTTCTGGATGTGTTCATTATTATGATGATGTACAAGTAACCAGCATTGTTTGTTTTGCACGCAGCATCCATTCAGAGCTGAAGTTAAGGTAAAGGCAGAAGGCCAAGAGCTCATCTTGGAATTGGAGAAAAATGGGTAAGTGTGTCTTGTGCCTTGCATTCTGGCTTGTGGTCTCACTACAATAATTAATAAGGTTTACAGTGAAGTCAACAGGAAAACATCCGCTGACTTCAACAGGGATTTGATAAAGACAGGATGAGGAAGTCCTTTTCTGGATTTCAAGGTTATTCCAGGTCTGAGTCCCCACTGATATAAATCAGCCAAGTAGCACTGACTCTATTAGAACATTGTCAGCAAAAAGCAGACGGTGACTTGGCCCTCACCAAGTAAACCTATTTTTGCATCATAATTCTTACTACATTAACTAGAAAATGTTGCTGATGTGAAGTGCACTATTTACCAAATGGTTCAAAGCTTTCCAGTCAGTGTGACTGCAGTGAGGATTTCATTTGCTGTGATCTGAAGAGGTCCTGTGCCATTTCCTAGGAGGAACTATCTGGCAGTTTCAATTCCATTAGTGCCTTTCATGTTAAAGTAGATTGAAAAAATGTTTTTGCATTAACCAAAATGCAGCCTTCTCTCAGGTACGATACAGCAATCTTATGTGATATCGTAGGGCATGATGTCTGTTGAATTCAGCTGAAGCTGCAGGAGATTAGGTTGTTCCAGAGGCTTTCTGTCCAGTGAGTGTTTTAGTTTCCAGTGGTGGAACAGCAGCTGGAAATTGAGCTGCGAGAAGCTTGTCTTTGCTAAGCAGTCCACCTGTGCTCCAGTCTTTTTTTTTTTTTAAACAAGTATGAAAATTTATCTATGGAAGCACAACCAGATGTTCATCTACTAGAACCAGTAGGAATAATAACTTTTGAGTAATGACCCTGGTTATATTTTAAATGTGTTATATGAACATCCCAACCACAGAGTTTGGGGGCTCAGCTTTCCTCCTGAAATAGTGAAGTGTCAGAAGATCTTATTAGTTTTGAAGGAAGTCTATAAACCTAAATTATATTCAAGGCATTTTGGAGAAAAACTAGATTTTTCTTAGCATTATGTACCATGAAGACTGAAATCTGATGGCTGATAAAAAGAATGCATCCTTCAAGGTGTTTTCTGTAACAGGCCACATAAACTACTGGGAGTTTTGGAGCTGCAAGAGCTGGACCCAGGCAGTCAAGCACCTGTGTGGAGCTAAACAGGAACATCTGTAAATTCTGTGTGTTTTGGCATCTCTCAGCTGGGAAAATAGAGAAGTGGTAGAAGAGACCAGGCACCAAAAGCACTGCTAACTCAGTCCTGTCTAATGCAGGAAGAATAGCTGCTGCAGATGGTCAGCAGTGCCGGTCTCTGAACTGAACCTTGAAGCAGCATAAGTGCTAGAGCGGCTGGAGGTCTCCTTCCTGGTAGAAGTCAGGGCTTGCATATTCTGCAGTCGCTATGCAAAGGTGAACTTGTTTCTGTCACAGTAGAAGTTGGCAAGAGCAAGGATCCTTGCTGACTTAGTTCGCTTGTGCTCCAAACATGATGACGTAACCTCCAGGTGCTTTGGAGCAGCACTGTGCTATTTCCAGTGCAGCCAAACTTACTGCTGGTGTTAGTAAACAGAATTATAATAGTGGTAGAGTTTCTATTGTGTTTATTTCCTGAAATACATTTTCATTCATTAAGATTGTATACACACGGGCTTAAGCATGAGTGCACACTTCCAATGCAGGATGAATCTCCTTACCAGGACTGATGAAATATAGCAAGTGGTTTTGAGTATTTTATTTTTATTTTCTGTGGAATAATGCAGGTAGTTTACAAATGGCAGTTCCTCACATGAGGGTCTTGCCAGGTCTCAAGTCCTTGCACAAGTCACCTTGCTTGAAAGGTGATGGCACGATCCCAAAATGCAAGTCTGAACTTGATTAAACAAGAGGCTCTGGAGAGCCACCACTTTTCAAAGACTTGTGAAAGGGCAGAAGTTGTGTAGAGACACTCAAAAGAGAAATAATGAAGCAAACAAACATCAAGTGCCTGGGAGACCTGTGGATGCTGTAATTATCAGCATCTGTTGAGCACTTCTAAGTAGGTGAAAACTGCTGCTTCTTGTCTAAGCTTGCAGTGAGGTAGTCAAGCCCAGGTCCTCAGGCTCCTGCTTCCCAGCCTGGGGTTTCTCTCCAGCACCCAAGAGCTCCCCACTGCTATTTCCTATCTTACTGGGGAGCCTGAGGCTTTAGTTGAGGATTAGATTACTGAGTAGTTACAGGATCAGAGACTTCACTGAAGGGTTTGTTGGTCACCAGACAGCAGGGGAGAGTGAATGCACCCACCTGCCTCCTGTTGTCCTCATAATCATATCCCAGCTTCCTCTTGCTCAAAGAAAATGATTGGCATCAGCAGGGTCTGGCTAGGATATGAATTACCCCATGGTTCCCAAATCTAGAAAGGAGTTATGCCCAGCTAGTGAAATGTGGATTAAGCAGCCTCATTACATATTCATCACTCTCCTTATGGAGAGATAAGGCTGATGAGAATACTATCTCACATTCAATGAGGAGGGATGTCATAATCCGTACAACTTCGGTAGGGATGTTCTAGCTTTGAAAGAAACATGCTGTTCACAATATGTGGAAGAAATGTTGATGCCCAGCCTGTAATTTCACATCCCATATGAAAAGGACATGGTGTTCATCCATAGAGGTACAGCACAAAAATTATTGCATGTGTTTCTTCAGAACTGTGTACAACTCTGTATTTTGTAATAAACTCAGCACACATCTGAGTTTGAGCTTCATATATCTACAAATACAATTATTGCGTTAATGTAATATTGCATTACTTCCTGTTCAGACATTTGATAAGAAGGTGGAACCACACTGTAGTTCCAAGTAGAATTCACAACACTTACCATTTCTGAATAATCACAAAAGTATAACCCCTAAATGACTCAGGCTTGTTTCAGTTCACTCAAAACTGTGGTCTGCAGCTGCAGGATTGGAATGCTCAAAGCTGCACAAACAATAAATATGTGGAGAAATGCCTATAAAGCAGCTTTAAATTTGGCTGGGGATTAGGAATGGAAGAAGCTGAGTTGCAAACCTTGGATAAAAAGTAACTTTTTAAAGGCATTTGCATTTGTTAATAAAAAGCAGCTTTGAGCCAAGCAGGGAGGGGATGCTGAGACGCTCTGTATGTGTGTGGCAGCACTGCTTGGTGTGAGCCTTTTGTTTCTGGTGAAGAGAAGAGCTCAGATTTGCACAGCAGAAACCTGCACAGAATTTGTTGATACTTTCTCTGCACTCAGCTGAAAAGACAAGTCTTCCTCCTTCTCCTTTTCCTCTTTGCGTGTTTCATGGGGAGAGCAGACTTGCGAAAGGTCCACTCAGCTACAAGTGAGAGCTGAGGTTTCTCCATGAGAAGCCACGTTCTCCAGGGGGTGTCTGTGCCTGTGGGTGAATGCTGTGGTTAGCCTGGGGCATTGCTGTGTTTTGACTGTGCGTTTCAGCTGCGTATTTTACCTGCCACCTGCCTGCTCCAGCCACATGGAACACTTGGTGGCAGAGCCCCAGTGGAGATGTGCGGCAGCTGGCTGAGGATACCACAAAGGAAGGCCAAAGCTCATCTGATCTGACCTTGGGAGCAATCCAGATAGGTATTTTTAGGCAACTGGATCTGATAAGGAACAGTATCATTTCTGGTCTTTCCTGGCCCCACCTGGGTAGGCGCCAAGCGCTCCAGCCTTGTTTGATGCTCTCGGTGGTGCAACAAGAGATTTGTATGTCACTTGTATTTCACTGTTTCTTGCTTTTGCTAGTTTCCAGTGAGTGAGGAAGAGGGGAGATTGCTGCCTGCCTCCAAGCAGGAAGGGCATATGAGATTAATCCTCTGATGGGTACACATCATCAGTGTCTAATAGGCTTCCTGCGCAGGGGGATAAGGGTTATGTAAAGGAGGGAAATTGACTTTATCCTGATTGACTTTATCTACTCTTTCTTGGAGTCATCAGGAAAACAGGATTGGGACCTGGAAAGCCCTAGCTACTTCTCAGCCTCCTGATTCCCTGGGGATATTCAGTGATTTCTCTGTGTGGGGCAGGGAGGAAGAGGTGAGGAAATGAAACCCTTTAAATCTTTTGCTCCCTGACTCATTATCAGACAGGTTCCCATTTATTTCATTTCCTTTTTCCTCTCAAGGCAACTTTTTATGGTTCCCATTGGTAAGCCAAGAGGATGTATGACAAATTTTGCTTGGGTCCTGTAACATGATTTATGCGGTGAATATCACAGATGATACAGACAGCAAAAGAGGATGTAGAGTCTTTAGTCTGTGATATTTTTCTATTCTTTATATGCAACTAATTTAGTTCAACCTTAGTAGCTGGGAAACTACTTTTTCCTTCTAAACTGCTGTTGTTCACACAATAAATATCTTCTCAGATATATCAGCAAAGGCTCTTGAGGAATGGAGCTTAAGAACTCCAGGCTTTGTCTGGATGAGACTCGCCAAGAAAAAGTGTTTGGATTTTGGGGATTTAATGAAGTGCCAGTTTTTGACTGGGGGATTCCAGAGAGGTGAAATATCTTATTTCCCACTAGGGGGGATATGGAAAGCAGGCCTGACTGCTCATGTTGTCATAGGTTATGTGTTGGTGGTGTTGAAGATGGGGTCACCTCAAGCTTAGATAATAAATTCTGACTTTAGGGAACACAGAAGTCCCTGGGAGGTCAGGGGTCAAATTCCCCTTCTTATCCTACTTGGACCCTGTGGAGAGACAATGGAGTGGGGACCACAAATTGCAGATGGAAATCTGATGTTTAAATTTTCTTGCGAGAGTCTATTCCTTCTGACCCCAGATGCTGGCAGCCTGACTGGACAGATTTATTGTGATTTGTGGAAGGGGACAGGGGAAGAGATGCGAGAGACTGCAGGCTTCTCTTTTCTTGGTTATAGGACTGAAAAGTTTAGCTCATGAATTTTAGCTCTCATGTTTCTCATGAGAGCTTCATGGACCATTTAAACTTTGGGTTTTGGGAGGAAATAAAAAAGTGTCTGTCTCTTAGATACTCATGGGTGTTTTTAAACTGGCAGCTGTTTATGCAGTCTAGGCCCCTCTGTAAAATGAATCCAAACAAATTTGCTCATGGGACCAAATTATATTAAAAAAAAATCCTTCTTGTTCCAATTAGCAAGAGCACTAGAATGCCAGCGTGGCCCTTCCAGTGCCTATGGGTGATTTCTGTCTGGTGGAGCTGAGTATGTTCCCTTGGGATGAAGAGTTTTGAGCCTCTCTGAGACTTATGTTAACAAGCCATGTTTCACAGACATGAAAGAGCTGTTCCCATTTATGAGAAAAATAGGGGTGAGGTTCTCCAGAGCATCTGGGCAATGTGCACTCCCTCAAATGAACATGGTCATGCAAGAAAGGTCCCAGCCTGCTTTCTGCTGGTTTTGGGTGTGCTGTGCAGTGGCTGGATGAGCTAGGGGTCCTGCCTTTGCACTGTCCCCAAGTGCCATGGGGTGCTAAGAAAGCTGGGGTTTGCCCCATCCTTGCCTCTGCTGTTGAATACCATCAGCTCATGTGCTTTATGCGACCTCCCTGGCATGGTGTCTCAGTACAGCAAAACAGAGCTGAGCTATAATATGTCTGCTCTGCACAGCAGGGCCTTTCCAGGGAGCAGTGCAGTCAGCATGGGGAGGAGGGTTTTGTTTCAAACAATGATATCATTGACAGGCTGGAGTGGGATCAAGATCACTCCATGTCGGCCATCAGCAGAAACAGTCTCAAGCCATCTGTACATTATGGCACTGAGCCACTCTTCCTTTGTTTGGCTTCCTTTCCTGTATTTAACACGGCTCCCAAGGCTTTCTGGGGATCAAATCCTGCCAAGAGCCGGCTATTCCACCCTGAGCTGAACTCTGGGCTAGATCTTGAGGGAATGGCTGATCTTGCCAAAAGCTGGTCACTGCTGGAAAGGTCTGAGGGCTTCTCTAGAACATCTTGAGTGCTCTTGTGTGGCTTACCTTGGTCTCAACCAGCCCCACGTAGCTGCAGCTGTGAGCAAGGTTTAGCAAAGGAGAACGCTTCCATCTGAAATCAGCTTTTCCTCTGACTTCATCAATTCTTTATACTGATAACTCCTCTGATGAGGGACTCCGTGCTGCCTTTTAGGAAGATGATGTGTGCTAGCAATCTGCCAGCTGCCTGACTGGATCCCAGAAGCCTTTAAATGATGTTGTTTTGCATCCAAACTTTTGCAGCTTCATCTGAAACTGCTGGAAAGGTAGTCACAGAGACATACAATTTAACAAAGAGTGAAGATTGAAATTGTGTTGATTTTCCAGGCTGTCCTCCTCCGGTGAGGAGGTGAGCTCCTGTAGAAGCAGTGAATAAGGTCTGTCAACACTTTGCAGAGCTCCCCCGGAATCAGCTGTTCAGCCTGGCAGTGATGTTGTCTTGAAATGATGGCAGATAAAGGCTGCTGCTAAGGGTCTAGGGTACATGTCTAACTAATGCCACCTCTTTATCCAACAACTGGTACACATGCAGAAGAGGGGCAAGACTAGCTGATAGCTTTGTTGCATTCTGAGATGGAAGTAAAGCTTCTGTTCTATTTATTTACCATTTCGTGGAAAGCTTGATGCTAGCTGAGGAAGTAAACTGCGCTGGGAATGGGTTTTTCACAGGCTCTGAAGTGAGATAGCACCCCAAGGGTGTTGCAAGATGTCCTGTTGTTTTTCCTCTTTCCTCACTGTCCTCCTCACCACACACCACACAATGCACTGTGTTAGCCCTTCTCAGCAGTGCTGCAAAAGCCTCAGGGCTCCCTGGCATTAAAAAAAAGACTGTTTCAGCTCAGTAGGATTAGAAGCTGGACTATTCATAGGGAGACTACAATGTAGGACAGGATTCAACTGGTGGAGAGAGGCTTGAAAGTTCTAACGTGGCACCGTTCAGCTTGATGATACATGCTTTCAGCTCGGCACCTACATATATATCCCTGAAAATTCAATTTCTCAGCTCCTTAATCCACACCAGAAGGGGCTGGAGCCTGATTTTGCAGGTAGGAAAAGATGTGCATGCACCATGTGTTGCGCGGCATCATTCTGTACCTTGAAACATGGTGTGCCAGTCTCTGGTGCTCAGCTGGTGTCCTGGCTTGGCACCGGGGCTGAGTAGTAGTTGAAGTACTGAGGCGTTTTATGATAGATGCTAGAGTAGAGATAAAATAGCTATTCATAGTGAACGCTTTCCAAGAATAAAAGAGCAGGAAGAAAAGCGTGTTTGTTTGGGAATGAATCAAGTAGACTGTGCAAGCCTCAGCTACTGGAAATCTATGGGCTGGTGTCTAATTCTGGATTTAGGAGTACTGGGCAGATGCACACTGGCTTAGTGTCGGCTCTTGAGATGGCAGTTTCTGACACAGACCAGATACCTGCCAGACCACATTGCTCAATGCAATTTCCTGCAAGTTAATGCAATCTGTTGATCAAACATTTGTTTCTTGCAGCCACATGCTGAGCAAGCTACTACTGTCAGGGAGATGAAGGGAATTATGTTCTGTGGGATGGTGCTTCTGTGCTTATCTTCAATTTACAGACCTGAGGTAGCTGAATGCAACAATCTCGCCTTCTGATTGCTGATAGGATCTAGTGATGAGAATTAACACATCAGAAAGGAACAAAATGAGCTTTCCTGGGCTTCACTGAAAGTTGAAAGTGGAGATAAAAGCTGTTGTATTCCCAAGAGCAAAAGCTGTCACATACAACAGGGGTACACAGTTTTGTCTGACACTAAACCATCAGTACTTGTTTAGTTTCTGAGCCTTTGGATGCCAGATGGGGAAGCACTTTCAAATTCTATCATAAAAGGTTGTGTTTCCTGGTGCTCTGACCTAATTTAATAGATATCACAAACACCCAATCCCTTACACAAACAGGGGCTTTCAAGGTAGATTAGACCTGACAACCACATACTAAAAAACAAGAGAGGAAAAAAAAAAATCTTTGGTTTTGCTTGTGATACAACTATTTATCCAGCCTAATAAAATCAAGCTAGGAGAAGAAACCTTTTTCTTCTTTGCAGATCACAGTTCAAAAATCTGATGTCTGAAATGAGTTAAAGAGGGTTGCGGAAGGACTGAACTGTAGCTGCAGTATTGCTGGGATCGCACTGTCCAGGATGCACGTGGCATCCTTGTGGCACGGCAAATGTGATGCTTTGGTGGCCTGACAGCACCGCGTGGTTGCTGGAGAAGTGTGTTTCATACATGGGTCATGTTCTCTGATCCTCCCCCAAATTTTTGGAAGTAAAGCAATTGTTTTAAAAAACTGTTTAAACCTACATTTTACTGCTGCTGAGATGGACACAGGATATGACCTTCTTGTTTTAACCTAGATTTTGACTTGCTGTACTTTTTGCATAACTGTTTAGCAAATGCAGATGTTCAAAAAGAAGGGGAAGGCTGTTTCCTCTGGAATCGTATCAAAATGCTTACTATTTAGTGCACAGGAATGCTTTTTATAGACTTTAGGTCTGATCCTGAGCTGAAGACAGGGAGAATATTATCTATATGAGGATGACATAAATAAATTTAAATTGGGGAATCAGCATTTTCCTAGGACAAAGATGTGAATCAGCTTCTGGGTAGAAGTTGAAATGCGGTGCAGATTGGTTTATAATTACGATCAGACTGGGGCACTGTGGGGAGTCTGGATTTGAGCTGAAAACTCACTCCAGTGCCCAGATGTGTCCTGAACTGGCCTGTGCTTGCTGTGCATGGTGCACTGAGCTTTGTGCATTGAATCTAATCCCAGTGTAACTTGGGCATGGTTTTGCAGTGCTGGAGGAAACTCATCTCAGAGACTTGCACCCATTAAGGGAGGATGATGATGCTGAATTTACAGGGCTTTTCTAAATCCTCACATAAAAATTGAATTGTTAGCTGTTCATTGCAGCTGTTGGAAGTGGATCTTGGCACCTGATCAAATGCAGGGACAGGCTCTGCTTTATTATTTTAATTTAATAAATGGCTAGAAAGAGCATTTAGGAAGATGGCTCACTCCGTTCTTTTGGAATTGCGCACACTCCACGACAAGTACTCAGCTCCTGCCAGGGCAGCAGACAGATAGATGTGGCAAGGACAATTATAATTCCATCTTCTGACCCTTGGCCATCGCAGCATGCTCTGCACAGGGAAGCACAGCCTGGGGCTCCTGTGCCACCAGAAAGCTGTTAGATGATGCTGCCTCCCTGGGGACATCATGTTAACAAGCGCCTTGCAGGTGGAAAGTGCTGATCCAGAGTGGAGTGCAGAGATACAGCTGGCTCTTGGCTGCTGTCCCCCAATATCTATCTCCTGACTGCCCTTTCTGTGCATTGCTATTGATTCTGCACTGCAGGTAGCAAACAGCAACTGCCCTATATCCACAACAGTGATTCACAGCAACAGGAATATTTACAGTGACTTCAGAAGGAGCTGCATCTAGCTAATTTTCTAACAGGCTTAGGAAACGGAAATCCAGGTCTAAAAAAAGGACTAATTGTCTTTTTTTCCTCTTTTTTTTTTCCCCTTCTCTATATCCCCAGAAACCTCTTTGCACCGGGATACACTGAAACTCATTACAACCAAACTGGACAGCCCCAGACCACCTCTCTGACCCACACGGTGAGTGCAGAGGACACTGTCCCTCCTGCAGTGTGCAGAGGAGACCACGCAAGGGGCTTGGAGAAGTGGGTGACCTCTCTCCAAAGCCTTTTTTTGAAGCCATGAGTCTGCTTTAAGCTGAAGGGGAGGGCAATCCAAATGTCTGACCAGGGAGGTTCCAGCAAGAAAGCATCTCTATCCCCTAGCAATGGTAAAAACATCTTACTGTTTTGTCTGAGCTGTGATATGAGAGCCCAGGTCAGACTCCAGTATTGTTTCCCTCTCTCTGGGTGCTGGGGAACAGCTTATTCCTCCTGCTGCTCATCCTCCTGCTTTTAGTTTTGCCACTGGCACTCTGTGCTGGGGACGTTCCCAGCCTTTGGGAAAACCCATATAAGCTGGCTCCAGTTCAGTGAAAATCCCATAAATTACTGATCTCACGCAGGCCTTGGCTGACTCTCTGCTGCAGTAGCACAAAGATGTGCCTTGGTTGCAAGGCAAAAATCATACCCCCATGAGATCATCTTTACTGATACTGTTTTATGGTGAAGGGAAGCAATGTGATGATTATGTTGGCGTTTCTGCCCCAAAGCCTCCTTGTCCCTGCCAGAGGCAGCCTTTGTCTTGTCGGGAGCCCCCGGATGGGGACTGTCCCACTGTCTGTGGCGTCACCCTCTCTGGGGCTGAAGGCACATCCTCTGGGGCCTGACCCAGGGCCAGCTGCCATCGATAGGCAGCTCCTGTTACAGGCAGAAAGCTTTGAATCTGCCTTAATGCTGCAGCCATCTCAGTTACTTCCTTGGGGATTCAAAGCTCTTAATTTTTGCTGGCAACAAGGAGCTGCTTGATGCTCTCGCACATGGCAGCTGAAAGGTCAGATTTCGATACAAGCTCAGAGATCTCGTTATAACAGTCAACTGCCAAATGTAGTGGAAGGATAATAATTACTGGAATATTGGCAGCACTCACATGGGACTCAGATGCCTAAATATAGCGTGAGGAATGGCTGAGAGAGCTGGGGGTGTTTAGCCTGGAGAAGAGAAGGCTGAGGGGAGACCTCATTGCTCTCTACAAATACCTGAAAGGAAGTAGAGAGGAGGGTGATGGCCTCTTCTCCCTAGTGTCAGGGTACAGAATGAGAGGGAATGGCCTCAAGCTCTGCCAGGGGAGGTTTAGGCTGAACATTACGAAAAAATTTTTCACAGAAAGGGTCATTGGTCACTGCCAGAGGCTGCTCAGGGAGGGGGTTGAGTTATCTTCCCTGGAGGTGTTTAAGGGATGGGTGGACAAGGTGCTGAGGGACATGGGTTAGAGATTGGTGGGAATGGTTGGACTCGATGATCCAGTGGGTCTTTTCCAACCTGGTGATTCTATGATTCTGTGATTCTATGTGTCCATCCTGAAACTGCATTGCCAACCTTGCTCCCCTCTGTTATCCAGGACAACTGCTTTTACCATGGGGTCGTGAGGGGCTGGGAGCACTCCAGTGTCACACTCAGCACGTGCAGAGGGCTGCGGTAAGTGCCCTGTGATCCCAGAGCTGCAGAAATGTCCATGCTCAGCTCCTCAGCATGCTCCCTCATGTGCTCTGTTCCCCCAGCAGCCAGGTTGCTGTAGTTCTTTCTGGGCACGTAGACCTGTTCTCCAGTGTTACCTAGCCAAGAGTCCTGGGTGTAGAAGGGAGTGTGTTGGGGGAAATGTAAAAATTTGGCTAACATGAAACATGGCCTCTCTGCCAGCTCCGAGACCCCTTCCCACTTTGTGCCAGCAACATGGACTCGTACAATGAGTAAGTTTAACTCAGGAGTTCACTGGAGCAAAAGGCTTGAGTTGAGTCACCTTCCCTAGAGGTGTTTAAGGGACAGGTGGACAAGGCACTGAGGGGCATGGTTTAGTGTTTGATAGGAATGGTCTTACTCGATCTGATGGGTCTTTTCCAACCTGGTGGTTCTATGATTCTATGTTAGCAACTCAGGGCCCTATCTGTTACAGAGAGAGAAACAGAACTTGCCCCGTTTCAGCCCAGTACTCTGCTGTAATGCAGAATCCATCTGCTTCTCCCAGTCTCTCACAAGTGCCAAGTTTTTGTGTGCATTTAAAGGCCAAGTCTTCAAGTCTGAACTTTCTCCTGGGTTGCCAGCCCCACATTCTGCCTTCTCCCTGGGTGGTGCCATCGTCCTGTGTGTTATGCATTTAAAACCTTTGTTTTGATAGTAATGGAGTCTTTGGCAGGAAAACACAGTCTGGATCCTCAGCAGGAGTAAGTGAAGTGGGTTGTTGCAACCAAGAAGCTGCGTTCATTTACATTAGCTCAGAGTTTGTTTCCAAAATACTGCATGGGCTTTATTGGTATTAGTGGTCATCTGCTCTGGAGCACTGCTTGGAAGCTGTGCTGATGGGACCAGCTCCAGCCAGGAAGCAGCCGGTGCCAAAGGAAACCTGGGATATCTTAAGTGAATGTAGCACAGGCCAAAGAGCCCACTGAGATAAACAGGACAGTGCAGCCACCTGTGGTTTGCAATAAATAATCCAAAAGCAAAAGCAGTCACAGGTGTGCCTTGCTTCTGTCAGCCTGTGTTTTCCCAGGCTGGGCCTTCCTAGCTGCAGAGGGGACAGAGATATCTTCTTACTGTGCATGTGTGGTAATATTCTTGCACCTCTGAGCTGCTGCTGCTGTGCTGGCAGCTCCTTGACACCATTTTCCAATTGCCAGGGAAGGACAGGAGCTGAGCACAAGTGGCTGTTTCTGCTCTGAGCCTTCACAGGGAGGCGTGCGCCCCATTGAACCACACATTCTAGTGGGCCTCAAACACAGGAGGTTTCCAGCTCTCCTGGCTGGAAGATGCTCATTGAGAAAATGAGAACCCTATGGCTATGTGCAAGTCCCAAAGAGAACTGTGTTTTTTTCTGTTGACAAAGTCTTCACATTCTTGAGATTGATTCTGCTAAAGACAAGTTTCTTCAATTGATTGAAGAGCTTCCACTGCCCCTAAAGAAAAAGCTGTACTTTAAAAAAAATCACTACCTGTCAGGTTAGCATTGTTGCAGCACGTGCTCCAATAGCTGCTTAATTGAATGTCTGAGGCCCATTGAATGGGTTTTAATGTACACAAGTTCGGGAATTCCCCCCTCTGAACTCAAAATATTCCTATTATTAATGAACTGAGTGGCCTGGTATGGATAAGTGCCTTGCTGGGGTCAGTCAGATGAGGATTCAAGAGCAGAAGAAGGATTTGTCTCCAGTTGCTGTGATCATAATTAACTTCCCTCTTAATGCTTCCTGTTTCAACAGAGGACTTATTGTATTGAATGGCAATTCCAGCTATATCTTAGAGCCAGTTCCTGACAGCCCAGACCAGCACTTGATCTACAGATTGAATGACCTGAGACTGCAGAGAGGAGCCTGTGGCTACCAGGGCACGGGGGATGCAGATGAAGACTGGCTGAGGGACTTCACAACTGGGCTGAAATCACCTCACCAGAGGGTGAGCAGGACTCAGAAATGGATTTATGCATAATGCTCCAAATTTCCCACCTGTTCCAACCCCAAGGCGCCTGTTATTCTCCAGAATAGCTCAGAAAATGAAATGAAGAATATTTAAGAGGATTTGTAGCAAGTTGATTGCCAAATGCTAGTGCCAGTAGGGAAATAAATGAGTGTTGGGGACCAATATGTAGCACGAGGAATCTGGGCTGCAGCTATTTCTGCACAGATTTTTTCGCCCACTACATGAATAAAAGTGTGGTCTGAGGACAGGCACGTGGGTGCTTGCTGCAGCTGAACTGACTTGTGATACTTGGCTGCTATAAGTCAGTCTCATCTGCAGGTCCCTCTGTGTGTTTGGGTGGAGTGAATGTCCAGTCAAAAACAAACTGTGGAAAATGGACTCCACATACGTTTTGAAAGAGTTCCTTGGGGGACACTGGGGAAATAACCTGTGTTGCTGCTTCTGCAGGTGAAACGGGAGACTCTGCAGGCTACGAAATATGTGGAGCTTCTCCTTGTGGCTGATTATGCAGAGGTAAGAGAAAGGTTCGTGTTAATATCAACTGAGCACCAGGGCCAGAGCAAGCATCCCACCTGCAGCATCTCCTAGGGCAGGGAGGATGGTTGGAGCTCAACTCTTGTCATCCCAACAGTCCTACCCCTACTAGCAGACAGGGAGAGCTGTGTAATGGTCAGCTTTGTCATAGAAACCATGACCCCTTTGCTGCCACCATTAGTCACTGTTGTCCAGGGGAGAGATCCCAGGTGCGATTTGGTTGAAGGACTAGGGTTGGGAGTCAGTTCTTGCCTTCCAAGGTACCAGTGGTACCTGATTATTGATGGGAGAGACTACATCTCATCAAGTAGGGTGACTTGAGGGCTTCAAGAAATGATGTGCTTGTAACTCTACAGTACACTTAATCTCTAGAGAAGATAACCGGGATTATCCAGTGTACAGAGCTAGTAGCAGATCTATAAATCATAATTTTCAAGGAACTAGATTGTAGAATAGGGCTGGAACAGACTCAATAAAGTCAGGAATTCTTCCCCTGTCCCCAGCCTGGGCAACATGCCAGGTGTACTTACTGACAGTGAAAACCACATAGTGTTTTGCTGATCGTCTAATCTCTAGCACAGACGGGAGTAAGACTAGTCCAATCTATTATTTACAACTTGAAACTTCAATAGTGAAAGCCACATACTGCTTCAGGCTATAATTTGTTCTGAACAAAACTAAAGAAGCAGAACCTATTTCAGCCTTCTCTATTAGGCAGCAGGATACCAGGGAAACTATGAGAAAACACATTATACCCAGGAACTGCCATATGTTGTTCATCATCTTGTTATACAGGGTGGGCTAGACGCTCCTGCAGTGCCCTTACTGCATTTACTGTCTCCTTTGCTAGAACAAAAGTCTCATGTTTTGTTAAACAACAATGTAAATGTTTTGCAACTTTAATTCCTTGAATCAAGCAGTTCACTAAAATTAACTTGTTAATTGCTGGGTGATTTAAATAGGCAAATTCTTTGGATGAGTGAGATGTGCAGTTAAGGAAGGCTATTTGGCTTCTCTTCATAGTTACCTTCTTATTCCCAGAGTAATGTGACTTGTTTTAATACGTTTCAGCTCTTCCTTGTTGCCTTTGTGCTGCCTGATGTGTTCATTTTGTTCAGTTTCAGAGGCATCACTTCAACATTGAAGCAACAAAGCTTAAACTATTGGAGGCTGCTAATTACGTAGATAAGGTGAGATCAGGTGTATGTGAACACAGGAGAGCAAAGTCCAAATAATGAATTATGAGAATTAATTGTGACAGAGGGATACTGCCTTCTTGGGAGAAAGGATAATGTTTCAGTAGTTCTCCCCAGTGACTCAGGGCGTGTAGAGGATCTGACAAATGGTTCTGGTTTTGAACATTAGGGGTCGGGTAGGGGGATCTCTATTCTTAACAGAGCCTGCATGAGCATCTCTGGGTTTTAATACACCTCTGTGTTAACCGTGTTACCTAAATAACTGTGTTACTAAATACTGCTTTTTGTGTATCTGTAGTAGCATTTCACGGGGTTTATAAACAAGGTGAAAACCACAGTAAAATAAATGAGTGGTGCTCATTTTGTCTACTCTTTTCCTTCTTGTGTCTTAGTTTTACAGATCCCTGAATATCCGGATTGCCTTGGTGGGGTTGGAGATCTGGAGTAACTGGAATAAATGTGATGTAACTGAGAATCCCTACTCTACTCTGAAGTCCTTTCTGGCCTGGAGTAGCAAGGAGCGGGTGCACAGGAAACATGATAATGCCCAACTAATCACGTAAGTCTCTTTCTCCTGAAATCATGGAATCATACAAATAAACCATTTCTGACAAGCAGTTTGAGTGGGTGGGAAATCGGTTTGTAAGATTCTGTTCTAAGATTCAAAGTGGCAGATTTATGCAGTGGCCACTCAACCAGCTTTAAGCTCTGGCACCCAGAGCACGATCACACTAGGAAAAGCAGAGGTTCCTGCTATGCAGCACTCTTAATACACGTGCATTAAAGTGCATTTGCTTTATGGGGTGTGTGTGTATGACAAGTGGCTGCACATGGTCTGTCACAGATACATATACAATTTAAAAAAATCTGAACCATAAGTAATGGTAGTGAAGGGGAGCTAAGCCCTTCACAGAAGGCATTTGTTCCTAATTCATCCTCCTGAGACAGAAGGGATGTGGTGCTGGGACCTTGTTAATGATCTGTGACTAATCCTACTGATCTCATTAGGACCAGTAGCTGTGGCAGCAATGCAGCTATCACTGGAAATAAAAATTTGCAGCAATTCTAATACCTCTTTGCTTTTCCCATGGTATTTCATCCACCAGTAAATAATGGAGAGTCAGAGGAGAAACCTGTAGGACTGAAATGCAGACATGCAATGCCTTTTCCTTGTTTAGTTTTTTTTCAGGGCTTTTTCCTGCCTTTAACTTTACTGTGTGTCACCTAGTCATGTCCTGAGCACAACTTCCAAGGCTCCCATTTCATACATGCTGGCACGGACAGTGCAGAATTCCAGCTCCCACGCAGGAGCCGAGCATGGCTGCACCTCAGAGGTGTTAACTAGTACTCTGACAAGTCCCTGAATCCCAAGCTGGCAAATAACAGGCTTAAGGTAAATTGAGTATTCAAAGCAGTGCCTAAGAATCCAGAAACAGTCTTTTCTGTCTTTGTTGCAAAACTTAGAGGGAGCAATTTTTGCCACTAGACTACTATGTATAAAAAAGATTGATTGATTGGCCAATAAAACATAGTAATAGTCCAAGAAAAATCAGTTTAAATCTTTGCAGCTCTGCTAGAATGTCCTGTAGTTGAAGGTATTACTAAAGAAAATGTATTCACCTGTCACAGTGTATGTGTGTTTAGCTGTGGAGTGCAGGATGCATTTCTCTGCCTTGCCTTCTGAAGCGCCTTGCTGATATTTCATAATTTTTCTGAATCAATTTTAGGGGCGTGCCCTTCCAAGGTACCACAGTAGGCTTAGCTCCCGTGATGGCCATGTGCTCTGATTTCCAGTCAGGAGGAGTAAACATGGTAAGTAATTGCTAATACTTAGCAAGATGTTTCTTGCCAGCAGTGAATACATAGGACAGAGGCCTCCTAAAGCCCAGGAAAAAAATATTTCCTGTGGAAACCTGTAGCTTACCTGCTCAGATGCAGGAATACATTCAGTAGATGTTTTCTACATGCAGTAATGAGAAATGCTGCTTACCCTATTGACTCAGAGGTGCACAGGACAGGCACAGGTAAAATGCTGACATGACTCTTTGATCTTGCTCAGGATCACTCTGATAATGCCATTGGCGTTGCTGCTACCATCGCCCATGAGATGGGACACAATTTTGGCATGAATCATGACTCAGCTGGCTGCTGTACTACCCCTGCAGAGGATGGAGGCTGCATCATGGCTTCTGCAACTGGGTGAGTTCATCTTGCAGGGTCTCAGAGAGAAATGCCAAGGGCTTCGTTACAAGAGCCATGGTGGAATAAGAGCTAGAAATGCAGATTGGAGGTGGGTCTGTTGCTACCTGTTGGAGCCAGTGTGTTTATAGACAAAATACTGCTGTGCAGGCCCTGGCTCTTGTATCAGTAGCAATTTGCTAAATTCCCAATGAAAATATTGCTGCCTGACATTGGCCTTAGGTAACATCAGGATCTGGCAGCATTTACAAGTGGAGCTATAAACAGTCTAGTAAAAAGGAAAATTTTCCTATCTTCTTTCCTGAGAGACAGTCTCAGGACCCCTCTTACTCCTCATCTCTACGTTTGTACTACCCAGTGTGTCCTACAAAATGATCCATCACCCCAAAATTCAATGAATATACNCCCATCGGATCATCGAGTCATGATCCATCGCTCCAAAGTTCAATGAATATATGTATGCATCCTTCTGCAAAACATGGATTGCCTGTTCCTGGCAAGGACAGAGGAACAGAACACATGAGGCTTACAAGGATTTTATTTCTGTGTTGCACAAGAGATGCACAGATAAGCAGCTGATAGAGTTTGCAAAGCATCTTGTCCAAAGGACAATGATGTTATAATGTGATAAAGAAAGGGAAAAGGGTTGCTTCAGAGAAGAACTGATTATATTAAAAGGCACAGTGATAGGACTGTCAGAAGACATGAAAACAGTTGGAATCCATATTATCTTAGTAATGCTGCTTGGTATCAGTGAGCCACAGAAAACCTGTATTTAAAGGGAAGAAATATCTGGAAAGGGGAAGCATGAGTGAGTCTGGTAACCCACAGGGATTCAAAGCTCACTTTGGATGAGGAACCACAACAACTTCCATATTTCAGTCACATAAAAACATCAGCCAAACCAATCCACGTAAAACCATGTTCCCTGTTTCCTCAAGCCTTCCTCCTTGAGGTTTAGTAGGTTTTAACAAAATTGTCTTCATTGAATGCCTTCTTTTACGTGAAGGATTTCTTCCAAATAAGGAAAAACATTTAGGTGAGAAGTGAAAAAATACTGACATGTAGGAAAAACATCCAATACACAACATGTATGTGCATGTGCTAGGTCAGCTATAGAATGCATAGGTTCAAGCACTGTAGCAGCAGAAATTATTAATGCATGCAGCAGAAAATATTCACATCCTATGCAATGAGGCAGTAGATAGGAAAAAAGAAACATTACTTTTAGAGATTGAATTCACCAGCAGTTATTCAGTTACTTACAGTCTAAGCGATTCTCAGACTGGATTCTCAGGCTTGTTCAAGCAGAGTCAGGAATAAGTCACAGCTTCAGTATTGAGCAGGTAAGGATGACCATACTTGCCAGCTATCAAAGTTGAATCTAATGCAACATATTTTGTTTTGATGAAGTTTATTTTTTAGGACCGTTATATTACTAGGCAGTCTTGTAGTGCAATCTCACCTTATTGTCAAATGTAATTGAAATGTAATTGAATATTTTAAACGGGCATCCCAAATCATGATCTGCTTTAGCACAATTTCATTGACTTCAGAGAGTGAAACCTTTGGCACCTGCCAGGATTTGCATGTGCTCATTTTTGGTTCTCTAAACCACTGTCCAGGTTTGTCATGATGTTCTTCTGCACTGTCCATATTCAGGCATCCATTCCCCAAGGTGTTCAACCAGTGCAACAGAAAAGAACTGGAGAAGTATCTGCAGTCTGGTGGAGGGATGTGTCTCTCCAACATGCCAGATACCAAAAAAATGTATGGTGGGAAGAAATGTGGAAATGGCTACTTGGAAGAGGGAGAGGAGTGTGACTGTGGAGAGGTGGAGGTAATAATTATTTAGATCCAACCATTTGGGGTTTAGTGGGACACAATTATTTTGTTATGTATTTTGCAAATNCAATGCATCCCAGAACTTGGGGATAGTGCAGTCCATGGTTGAACAGAGCTGTGAAAACTTCCTTTAAAAAAGAAAAGAAAAAGTGGTCTTAGATATTGCAGTTCCATTTGTAAGTTCATTTTACCCACAGCTGCATTCTTGATAAGAGTGGAGCTTCTCTTAATGTTGCATTTCACTCCTTCAGATTCATACCTTGACTAATAAGTAAAAGGACACTGAAAAAAGCAGCCCAGACTCATGNGGGATAGTGCAGTCCATGGTTGAAGAGAGGTGTGAAAACCTCCTTTAAAAAAGAAAAAAGGCCTTAGATATTGCAGTTCCATATGTAAGTTCATTTACCTACCATTCATTCTTAATAAGAGTGAATCTTCTCTCAATGTTGCATTTCACTTCTTCAAATTCATAAGTAAAAGGAAGCTGGAATAAGCAGCCCAGACTCATCAGATGTAATGAGTACAGCCTATAGTACAGTCAGTCCAAGAGAGGATACAATTATGCAGTGCTGTAATTCAGCGCCTGCTAGGTATTGTGAGTGTACTGGAAGGAAGTCTATAAATTTGTTTGCATCTATGAGAACGGAGTAGCATCAGCCTCACACTTTGATGCTCTGGCACGTCCTGCCCTGAACACATGCCTTGTAAACTGTGCTGCATCTCACTGTTTTCCAGGAATGCAATAACCCCTGCTGTGATGCCAGCACGTGTTCCCTGAAGCCCGGTGCCGAATGTGCCCATGGCAGCTGCTGTCATCAGTGCAAGGTGGGATATTTGTGTTTTCCTAAGCAAAGAGAAGGAATAGTGAGACTTGGAAGAACTGCCTAGATGTAACTGTATGCCCTTCTGTTCTCCATGTCCATGGTGGGTAGGACAAGAACGAACTGAATAAACTTATAAGCAAGGGAGACATAAGTTACTCATCAGGAAAATGTCTCCAGCAGAAATTACAGGCAAACATTGAAACAAACTTTCCGAATGGAGGAAATTGAGAATAGATTACATAAACTTCTGTTTAGAAATGGTTCAGGTGAATGAGAGGGAGATGGATCAGTGTCCTCTTGAGATCTAGCAGCCTTATTTTCTGTCTGTGATCTCATCGCTGCCTAGGGAAGGGGCCGATTCATCAGTAAGATTCTACACAGCTCACATAGTTAATGAAGTTACAATGTCATTTGGATCATTGCTGACCTTAAAAACCTAAGACAAGGTGGCTGAAGAGAAACATGCAAGATTCTCTCTTATTTACAGGGAGACATTGTGCAGACATGGAACCACAAAGGAGCAATAATTCAGACTTTTCCCCTTTGTATCTTTTTAGCTGATGTCTCCAGGAACTCCCTGCAGAGAAAGGTCAGGACTCTGTGACCTCCCAGAATACTGCACAGGCGAGTCACCATTTTGCCCCCCCAACTCTTACCAAATTGATGGGGCTTCCTGCGATGGAGGAAAGGCTTATTGCTACAGTGGCATGTGTCTGACGTATCAAGACCAGTGCTTGCAGCTGTGGGGACCTGGTAAGGATGCTACTTGCAGCAAAATGTGCTGTTCTTTGAACAGGCAACATTATTTTCCATCCTGCTATTATTCACGCTGTGTAAGGCAGTAGTATCTTCCATACCCATTATTAATGACAAAGTCTGAGGAGCCTTTTCTCTGCCTTGCTCACTTGGAGGAGGCAGCAAAAATTTTCCATGCTCAAACCATCTCAGAAAAAGAACAGCTGAGTGGTTGGCATGGGGTAAGATGAGTGGCCAGGCTCCACAGGAATCAGCCACGTGAGTCTCTTCCATGCAGGAGCGAGGCCAGCACCCGACGCCTGCTTTGAGAAGGTTAATGCTGCAGGAGACATCTATGGGAACTGTGGGAAGGACATCTACGGAAACTACAGGAAGTGTGAGATGAGGTAGAAAGCAGAGTGGTAACCAAGAGGGGCTCATATTTTTTTTTATATATGTTAGAGTTATGGGCCAATAGATAAAACTGATCCATGCTTTAGTTTCACTGTCTGTCTCCTGGGAAACCAGCTGCGCCCTTGTCAGAGCCCTTAAAACCGAAGCTTTAAGTTTACCATTTCCCCTGCCTTTTGCATTTTAAAACATCTAGTTGATATTCTTTTCAAAGCAACTTTCTGATGCCTGCAAAACATTGAGCAAACCAGAAATACTCACTTGAGCATTTCCTTTAAAATCAGAGATGCTAAATGTGGGAAGATCCAGTGCCAGAGCTCTGCTTCCAAACCGCTGCAGTCCAACGCAGTGGCCATAGACACAACGATCCACACACCATGGACACAGCTGAGGTGCCGAGGGACCCACGTGTACAGATCTGAGAGTGAAGAAAAGGAGATGCTGGATCCTGGATTGGTGTTGACAGGAACAAAATGTGGGAGCCATCATGTAGGTACAGTCCTGCCTGTAATGACATTCATTTCCCATGTCTAATGCCTTTCTAGGGGATTTTTACATTAGTTAGAAAAATAATTCTGAGAAGCAATGAAAGAATATACAGCAAGAAGTCCGGGGCCAGTGCTAGGCTTGGTATTCACTAGTTGGTTGAGGTTCTTTTGCTTAGAGATGAGATACACAATTAGAAATCAAGACGCCTGAGAGCTCCCCCACAGACTCCATGGCCAAGATATCGAATTCTGAGCTCACTGATGTGTGTTAGCTGGGATTTTAGGTGGTGATTAGATGTTTGTTTGGAAACCAGGTTAAGTCCATGGCCTGTTGTTCTGCCCATGGTATTACTTTTATTGCCAATGAATCTGGGTTCCCACAAGTCACAAAATAACACAAGGCAGTAATAAGGTATGTAACCCAAAGAGATAATGATGAGGTTTTGGATCCTTTCTCTGCAGGTTTGCTTTGAGGGACGCTGCCAGAACACATCCATCATCTTTGACTCTGAAAACTGTAACAAGAAGTGCCACGGGCATGGAGTAGGTGTTTTCCTTTTCATCTGCATTTCAGACTGAAACATGATGGGCTGCTGTTCATCTGTGGGTGGTTATTCAGCTCAGTTCGATACCATTCTTAGGTTTGCTCTGGAATTCTGCTTCTTGATTGTTAATTTGCACTTTCCTTTCATATTAGATGCATTTTCTGGCCCTTGAGTGTCCCTTTGACATGGGATTTTAGCAGGTATTCAGGAGGGGTATGGATTGCAATAAATGAGAAACAAGAAGAGGTAATCTGACAGAAGAATCTTCTGTAAGATTTAATTTTACACTTAAGTTTATATTGAATAAAAAATAATCAGACTTACTGAGGGAAAAACATAATAAAAAAGTCATCTTTAGAGCAGTTTATCCCAAGCTGTGCTCTGCTCACCTCAGGGGGTGAAAAGAAAAAGCTGGTGAGAATTTTTAATACCTTTTGCTATACCTTTGTTCTTCTGTCACAAGACATCAACATCTTTCCATCCCTATGGTCATGCAATAGGGATGACCAACGGAGAGGCATGATTAATACTGCAACTTGCAGCAGTGTCTGCCTCCCTGAGCAGCTTGGGAGGCCCCATGATGTACCTGACAAGGAGAGGGACTCACACTGCATTTTCATTCCCAGTTTGCCTCATTTCTTATGATCCATGAAGCTGTAGGATGTGATTACCTGCTCTTCCACAGAATCAAATCAAATGCTACAATTACTACAGGACATCCCTAATCCGAGGCATCAACTTCCCCTTCCAGGGGCTGTTGGGATGATAAAACAGCTAGAAATGGGCCAAACAATAAATCTGAAAAATAAGAAATCTCCTCTGAATGGAAGACAAGACTTGTGTCCCTCAGCTTAGAGATTAGAACATGGGAAAGGTGTTTCTAAATGCAGTTTTCCCCCTGAAACCAGGTTACTGGTGCTTCAGCTGAAGAACTGTTGTCTTTTGGAGAAAGGGAGAGCTTATGAGTTAATAAAAGGCACTTTAATTTCCTGAAAAGAAAATGGTTTTGAGCAGTTAACTTGCTATTTACCCAAGAAGAGGTTTTTTGTGGTGTTTCATCCATCAAGAGCTTAATGTTTTCAGCTTGTGGATTCTTTTTGAGTTGGCACTAAAATCTCTGAGTCTTCCTACTCCAGGTCTGCAACAACAACAAGAACTGCCACTGCAACCAGGGGTGGGCCCCCCCATTTTGCAACAAGCAGGGGAGGGGAGGAAGCTTGGACAGTGGGCCTCCCATACCTGAAGGTGAGTGGGATCAACTCTACTACAGTGTCACTACAGAAAGACTTGAGTTAGATTGGGAGAAGATAGTTTTCCATCTGCTCACTCTATTTCACTCTATTTTCTTGCCCTCAGGACCTTCAGCAGTTGTGATAACTCTTGCAATCCTGGCTCCCATTCTTCTTCTCATTGGCATCATGGTTTTATTGTATTATCTGAAATGCTGGAATAAATTTGCCATCTGTTCTCTAAAGAAGACCCCACAGTTCAGGTAAACTGTCAGTGCTGTGCCTTGTTTGCTTGCATTCAGTGTCAAGATAGAAGAAATTGCAAAGGCTATGAGGAATATAACTGTGTTAATTTGTTATTATAGCGTGTATCTGCTTCTCCCTTTTTTGACTTCAGTTAAAATACAATGGAATTTACAGCAAAGAAATAGGAGGAAATGCATAAAGGAAATAACACTCTTCTTTCTCTCATTGTCAGTGACACTTCTGGAAATGGGCATGCAAACCCTGCCTTCAAGTTGAAAACCCCCCAGCAGCAGAGGAAGGTAGGGGCAAGGTCATCTTCCACCTTCCTGGGGAGAGATGCAGCTGTTCCAAGATGTGGGATGTGCTTCCCTTTCACACTGCAAGCCAGGGAGTGGATTTATCAAAGGATGGGAAAAATAGATATCGCTCTTGGGTGGAAGTCAGTGGGAGCTGAAGGTAGCATCTATTTCTAGCCATTTTCTTAATGGTAGGAGCTGGGATTTGACCTGAGCCTGCTTATGTCTCTTGACAGATCCTCTTCTGTCACATCCCCCTCAAAACTGTACAAGTTACAAACACTGAATGTATTTGCAATTTCTAGTTTATAACACTAAAGCCTGAGTTTCTCTGTTCTCCTCATTCCTGTTTCTGTCTCATGATCCCAAATTGTCCCAGTTTGTCTGATCAACATGTACTAGACACATAGTACATAGATGTTGCACACAATTTTTTCTACTGTCTGACTCAAAGCCCTCACGTAGGTCCTCAAAAGTGCAGCAGAGAGTAAAAAGGTGGTTTGAAGTGGAAAGCTCTAACCTCTGGGATTTGTGGGTCTTCTGCACAGGTGACTGGCTTCCCTGAAATCCCATCAAAACCCCCACCCCAGCAAGCTCCTGGCCTCCGAATAAACATGCAGCAGCCACCTGCCTTCTCCAGTGGCTATGGCTGCAGCGTGGGACAGCCCGCTGGGCCAGCACAGCCCACACCTGCCAAGGATGTTGCCCGGCGGACACCACCAAGCAGGCCAGCACCTCCTGCTCCCAAACCCCCCATCTCTCAGGTATGGAGTTGCGCTTTCACCCTGTCAATGCAGTTTGATGAGTACATTTGTTCTCATTGAGGCTGGTGAAGCCTTTCTAACCCTGGTTAAGGTGTGGGAATTACTGTGCTCAGCAGTGCGTGCTCCACCTCACCACAGGAGAATTACCAGTGATCCTTATTTTGTAGTGTAGCTGACAATGGCCATGCTGGCCACTGGCACATACAGTTAGTTATTCTCATTCACGTCCCTTGAAGACTCTGACTTGGACCTAGAGTCAGGTAGCCTGGATCACAAAGTGGCATCACTTTACCAAACTCATCTAAACTAATTTTTAGCTAAAATAGATGGTTTTCCAGGAATGAAAGGATTGTACAGATTTTTAACCTAAGCAAGCCTAGCACATCTCCTCTTATTACATACGTGTATTTTACCTCCTGATAACAAGCCCTTCTGAGTTTCCCAGTCAGTGATAAATCTGAGTTTCAGTACTGAGTACCAGATCTCCATTCCTTGGGATGATCCCCAGGTATATTGCATTTGGCCATTCCTGGACTAAAGTCTCAGGAATATTGAGCAAATTGTGATGTGGGACCTTTAGCATGTTCCAAAGGAAACATTAGACTTAATCCAGGCTGACGCCATCTTATATGAGCATCCTAGCTGTGAGGTTATTCTGAANACCTCACCACAGGAGAATTACCAGCGGTCCTTATTTTGTAGTGCAGCTGACAATGGCCATACTGACACCATCTTATGTGAGCATCCTAGCCGTGAGGTTATTCTGAGGGTTGTAAAGAAAGGATATTGATTTACTTCTCTTGTTGGCAATTTTGTTTTAAGCTTAGTACAGCTCCCACATTCTTATGGAAAAGATGGCAAATCACTCAGGCTGACTTAAACCCATTTTATCAAGATTTCCCTACGAGCTTTATTACATTAAGGCCAACAAAGAAGCAAAGGCCTCAGTTGCAAGGGATAGCAGAAGGTTGCTCCCAGGCACTCTCTGGCGGAAATAAGGGAAAACAAAACCAAATTATTTTAGTGAATGGGATTTGTTTCTAACTCCATTGTTCCTGTGAACAGCCGGCACTTCAGCAGGAAAGAAAACTAAAACAAAAGCAGGAAGATGACTGTAGTCAATAAGGAATAGGTATCCTTCCCAGCTGGTTGTTGACAAGTTCCCCATAATCTCTGTTGTGTACACTTCCCAATGCATCCAGTTTCTTTATTTCAGTCAGACCTACTAAATGGGCCACTTTTCCTAGCATTTCCAAAAGAAACCTAGTGTCGGTGTCGTTCCTAGACATTTGCAGTATGAGCCAGATTTGCTTTCTCGCTATTCCTATAGGAGCTCTTAGGACCTGGTGGCTGGTGGGATTTAGTCTGCCTTGCCCTTCCTGCAGTCACATGGCAAAGTCCTCGGAGAGCAATAGATGTCTGAGCATCAGCTGATGCAGCCATTGAACACTGCATTTATGCATAGTCTAAGGAAACTGCACGTTTTTTGGGCGTCCTCCAAGTTGTTAGTGCAGCTGTGTTTATTAAATCAACGCTCGAAAGCCAGCAACTTAGTACAGAGACTAAGCAACAATAGGCAGTTAGCTTGTGTGCGGGTAACTTCTCCCCAGAGACATGCTTTACACTGAAATTCATTAGACAAATGGAAAATATAATGCTCAGAGCATCCTATTAGGGACAGCTGTGTGCACAAACAAAGTAATAAATGATGGTAGGTGGGTGTAGGGCTGCATGTGTATGGGCACATATATATACACAACTCTAGAGTCATTGGATGAACAATCACATAGTGAGTTTATGCTTGCTTTCAACCTCAAGTGCATCAATAATGGGGCTAATTTAAAGGCTCTGGAATATAGTTTCCCTAGTACTTGCAATATTCTTGAACCTTGGTTCAAAACTTCAGGATCCTTTAGTAGCCAGAATATGACGTGCTCTGCTCTCAGCCTACAGCTCCAGTTAGGAGGCATGCAAGGTAACCCTCTTAGCCTGTTTGTGTGTCTTCTGTTTGAGACCAGCTGCCCAGCAGTGTAAAATCGATCTTCCTGAATCTTGACAGGTGAAAAACTCTAAGTTTTGAAAACCACTAATCAGTTTAATACTATGATAAGTAATAAGAGCAGTCATCTGCACTTCTTTCTTGCTTCAGAGAGAAAGAGGTCTTTGCAAACACAGTTTTTCCTGTACCTTTTCATTCTTTTGTCTCAGTCAAGGGTGCTACAGGCACCAAAATGGAAACTCCTGCCCAACCTGTAAGGTTTCTCCTGGTTTTCATTATGCAGCCATTAGATTGTAACATCCTTGGGGCTAACTCCAAACTAGAGATACTGAGGTGTGCAGCTCCATATCCAATCTGCTGTCTCAGAAAAAAAATCAAAAATATTATCTCTGTTTTCAGGCCACGCATCTCTCCAGACTCAGAATTCAAACCCATTTCTTTCTTATGTAGGATATTTCTAGGCCACGGCCACCTCAAAGAGCTTTGCCGGCTAATCCTGTCCCAGCTAGATCCAGAGCCCGGCCAGGGAACAGCTCTGCCATCTCACTGCCTCCTGCACGCTCCAGAACCCCAGGACGACTCCAGCCTGTGGCAGAGGTAGGCACTGAGTTGCAATAGTGGGAAAGGCATGAGCATCCCCTCACCACTGGGGTATAAAACTACTCTGAGGGGAGTAACCTTGTTGTCTTACAGCAAAACACCTTCCTGCACAGCCCCACACGGTGAAAACTGAGAGGCTGTTGGGTTGGTTGCCTCTGGTTTTGTATTCTTTATTAAGCATTTACTAGGTTAAACAAAATTTAATTCAGTCCTCCACATCCCTGAGCACTTCCTTAGGTAAAACATTTGTGTGAGTAGGTCTGAGCAATGAGGGTGGGTGTATCCAGAATGGTTAGTGAAGAGTAGCAAAAGAAATAAGTCCATGCATGACTTGAGGACCCTAGTAAGGGAAGGAAACCCCCTCAAGCCTCTCCAGCCATGGCTAAGGAGATGCTTTTTCTATAGGAATTGTTTCCCAAAAGTGCCCTTAATAAGGGGCTTCAAGTTGCTGAGCAAAGCTACCTGCAAACTAGACCCCTTAAAATGAAAAATCTCAACTTCACACACCATAGGTGCTGCCAGCTGAGGCCAGCTGTAAAAAAATGGAAAAAAAATGCATAAACGTCATTGTGCCACTGGTAGAAAGCAGGAGAGTTTTCTGTGTGATGCATTAGGGTGTGAATGTTGCATGTGAATAGGCAAGCTTCCCCTGGCCTGCTGTAACATAAGCTCCAGGAGGGGGAGAGGGCAGCATCTGGTCTTTCATCAATGCTCACCCATTTCTCTCTTGCCCGTTTTCCATCTCATCCAGAATTCTGGTGTTGGGACAGCTGGAGCAGCGAACATCTTGCAAAGAGGACAGCTGGGCTCCCGTGCACACTCATGAACCGATTGTTCCTGGCTAGCTCTGACCTTCACTGAGTGAAGACTGGATGGCCTTCTCACATGAAAAAATATTCACAGCCACAGACAATGTATTGGTTCCTCTCCTCTAGCCTCACCTGTTTCCCATGTGACTCAACATGCTGCAATCAGGCTTGGTAGGAGTGCCCCAGGAACCATGCTGGTACATGCCAAGCTGAACTCAGCACTCTGCTGATAGCCTTTTCCATGTAGGGATGACTTGTTTATATGGTACTTAAATATTATTGTGCAATATCCAGTGCAGGGACGTGGGCTTCACATGTTTTTAATCAGTTATTTAAGTGTTACCAGGGGGAACAAGCTATAAGTGCAGGTGCTGGCCCTGATGGGTTTTCATTTAAGACCCTGCCCTGCTGGGTCCCTCGGCCCATCCATGCAGCTGCAGGAGCATATATATATATTTATATATACATACTGGTGCTATACAGAAACCTCTGCCTCCCAGGAGAGCAGAAGGCAGCCATCGATAACTTTCTTCAGCTTTTCTCAGTTTACAGTGGGTGGCAATGGGGGCCACAACAGGGGCCAAAACATGAAAATATTCCTGTTTGAAATAATTTGTAGGTCACCATGGATTTTGTTTAGCTTGAATAGAGTGGTTTAATTATTTTTCCCATTTAACCATCTTCAGCAAGAGCATTGCAACCTGTCCTGCAGCACTCGCTTGTCTTGCCTCAGTGCTGCAAGACCCAAGTGTGTCTCCAGCGTGGCCCATGCAGCCTCATCTCTGTCACTGGGACACAGTCAAGGTACTGGAAAAAAAACTTTCTGGCCAATATACGGAGCAGACGGCCAGAAGGAAGATCAGTCCAGTATGCGGTACCGTGGATCAGTAGACACTTTTGCATGTGTCTCCTTAGTCTTCAGTCTATGCTGAGCAGTAATTTGGCATAGGGTGTGCGTTCCCCATACCAGTGAGAAACCTCCCTTGAAATTGCCCCAGTGGTAGAACAGCAGAAATGTTACTGCAACACATGGTGCTTTCGTAGAGCAGCTCATTTACTCCAGCATTTTTTTCTCCAGGACATTGGTGTAGAGAACTGTCTGTGTGCACTTTAAGCAGCTGATGGTTCTGACCCTGAGGACCCTCCCTTATGAATTTGTTGGTTTTCTTTTTTCTAATGGCTTAGGCCTTGTGTACATGTTTTCTCAGGATTTTGAAAGACGACCTTTTGTTATGCCAATTTTTTCCCTTGAAATAATTCCTAGGAGAACACAGGGAATTCTGGAGCTATGGTTACAATAACAATTCTGCTATGTCTGAATAATTATGACAAATCCTCAGTGTGATTGCTTCTGCACATGTGAAAAGTATATTATTGGCATAGAGGAAAAAGTCTTGTCTGATGGTTCTCTTTCCCTCAGCTCTACTGATTGAAGAAAAATGCACATAAACCCTGAGCACTCATTAATTTCATAGTTTTGTGTAGTAATGCGTCCATAGGATGACTTAAACCACACTAGTTTTTTGCAACTTTACTACCTCTTTCTCCACAAGAAAACAATACACAGCATGTGGCTTGAATTTCTTGTTGATTATTCCTTACCTTGAAAATCTTGGTCTGTTTCTTACCTCCTATATATTTAGAAAACAAACCAACCTAAACTACATCCCCCTCAACTAAGGGATGGCAAACGAAGAATGAACTTTCTAATCTTTGTATGTCTTTTTCTACAGGTAAAGTATATTACATATAAACAACCTGTATATTCAGACAACTCCCATATTTGTTGTTTCTTGAGGTGCAGCTAATGTGCCTATATAATAGCGTATTTTACTGCTCACAGCTGGAGCAGTAAGCTGGACACACATGGTACATACACTGTAGTAGCAGAGATTCAACCACAAGAAGCCCTCACTTGAAGACAGCAGCATATTTCTGCTACAACCCCTGAGCTTTATCAAATGGCCACCAAAAAGCACTAAGAATATTTTTACTGCATTTCACGTGAGCATGGGATCAGGCTTTTTAAAAATATCCCTCAGACACGCAGAGTTCAGAGAACAAGTGGATGTGCCCAAACCCTAATGGAAAACTTTATTGCTAAGGATATCATAGTCTCCAAAAGGCAGTTTTAAGTAAGTTCTTTTAAATTTTCATATGAGTGCAAGTTGAGTGAATGAGAATAGAACAGCAGGAGGAGTAAAAGATGATGTTACTTGGGAGAATACACACCGAATTACATCTCAGTTTCTCCCGTCTCCACATATTAATGGTTTACAATAATGCTCTCTGTGCATCTATGCAAATACTTGAAGAATGCCATTCATTGTGCCTTTTGCCTAGTTTTAATAAATTTGTCAATTGTCCTTAACAAGCATTCTGTCACTGTGTGCTGTTTTATTACCTTGGTTCAAACCTTCATTTTATACATGTCCAGAGATGGCAGGATAGCTGGAGGAATGGTCATAATGAAATGCAGTGAGAAGGATGAGTCCCATTTACAATCTATTTCTAAAATAACATGCATGAAGTATTATATCAATTAGGATGCCAAAACCCAAGCTGGAACGAATTGCTTGGGTTACCTTTTACTACCAAAGGAGGTCGCTGCTGTTTTGCTCCCTGCCGGGGATGCACTTTCTGCTGTAACTCGGCTGTCCTTGAGCCTCTTTATCCTTTAGGGCTACACCGATAAAATCAGATAAATCATTAAAAACTTTAAGATCCACTTGAAAGAGGGGGGTTTATTTTTTTTTCAGAAAAAAACTTTATTTCCATTTCCATGTTAAAAAAAAGAAGTACTGAAATGTTATTAAAATAAGAGATTGTATATTCCTCTCCCCTCCAGCCCCAAGTTGCATTTGCTCAGTGATGCTCAGACCCAGGTGTAACAAGATCAGCGTCCCAGACACCATCAGGGTGTGCTCTGGTTGAGGAATAATCCAGCCAGAGCTGCCTCTGGACCAAGGCTCAGGTTTTGCTGATTGCTGGTTGGGATCTGCTGTGAGAAAAATGAGCTCCAGTCTCCCTGTGCTATAAGACCTAGCAGCAAGATGGGAGAAACTTTCAACTATGGTAACACCTTCCTTTTTCACCTTCCAGATGAAAATGTTATGTCTCGTAGTTCTTTGTCCTCACTACTGATATAAATCCCACGGGGTTTTGAAGATGAGCTGTGACCAAGAGTTCAGGTAACATCTCTGCTAAACTGAGAGAGATGGAGAGGCATGAATGGGACCACTCTGGGATAAACTGCATCTGTACAGCTCTGCAGAGCATCACTCAACTAATGTCCTTTTGGCTCTTAACACAGAGCTCATATCTCCCACTAAACATTACCAAAACAAAAAAAAAAAAGTTGTGGGGCTTAAATGATTGATAGGAGGCCAGGTCATGGGGCTCAAAGAGTTGAGGGGGCTTTCCAAGGTCAAGCTGTTTGCTAAGGGAAAAAAAAAAAAGTCTTAAAATTTACAGCCACTCACTCATGGCTGAAAAGATTTTTTTGAAGACCTCGAAAAGTCTTGATGGTGAGGGCAGCATTTCTCCAGACAGAATTTACCCTGTCAGAGCATCCCAGCCTGAGTGGGGCTGCCTCTTGCTTGGGTGAGGTCTGGATCAGGCCCAGCAGCTTCACAAACCTCATCAACGTGGCATGGGCACCATAGCTGGTAATGAGAAAAAACCCAAACAAACTCCCACAGAATACTAATTAACACTGTGCTGCAGGAAAACTCCTTTAACTTGCAAAAAAATGAGTGGAGAAAAATTTCTCTGCCATGGTCCCATAAAAACACTTCATGGCTTGGGTCCTGCCCCTGAGCCTAAGTGAGCAACTATTGCAAAAATTGCCAAGCTTTACCTATATTCACCAACATTCTTGACCCATATGTGCAGAGCAAGTAATTAAAGATTGATGAGCAGTCTGAATAGCAGGTGTGGTGTATTCAGATCTTGCCTCCCACTTCTGTTTTAGGTACTGGTGTGTATTTCAGAGTTCATGCAAGCACCTAGAAAGGAAACAAAAGACAAAATAACACTAATTAATTACTCAATCAAGACCTGGAAATCAACACATCAATGGCCACCCAGGGGAAGGAGTGTAAGAATAAACATCATTCCTGCCAAGAATAAGAGATGGGAAAGGGCCTCAGAGAAGAGCTTTGTCCCAGGAGCATCAGATTTCAAGAGGGTTTTCATTTTCAGTGGCTGCATGTATTAAAGCCCAGTGAGGATTAAACATACCTCTTGGCGCCACACTATGACAAGGAGCCAATCCAAAAGCCCAGTGAAAGACATGGCTTTACTCTACCAAGCCTTAGATAAGACACTGTTTTATTTTCTACTTTTCCTTTTTTAAATTGCTCACTAGCATCTGGAACATTGACATCAACCCATTCATCCAACCCACAGACCCTTGCATGTAATGTGTTAGGTGTAGATCATGAATACCTTGGGCTTATCCTCTGGGGCGATGCTGGAGTTGTCCACCTCTATCAGGATGTTCTTGTCATCTCGGGTGACAGGTGCTTGCTGTTCATTCTGGAAGACTTGTGGCAGATTCTCTAAACTGATGTCCATGTCTTTGAATGCATGGAGTAAAAACACTCCCAAAATGATGGTGAGAAAGCCACAAACTGTCCCAATAATGTCCACTACTGTCATGGTGACCCACTCCTTAAAGAGGATGATGGAAGTTGTGATGACGATGGTGGTAAACAGCACGTAGTAGATGGGAAACACCAAAGAGGTGTTGAAGATGTCCAGAGACTTATTTAAGTAGTTAATTTGTGTAGTGATGGATGCCACCAGTGTGATGACTAGGATCCACGTCAATGGGTGCTGCAGCACTGGTTGGCCAGCAAAGAAGCCCTTAATGGCGATACCCAGGCCCTTGACTGAGGACACGGAGAAGGCACCAATAACGGAGCAGATGGTGAGGTATATGAGGATGTTGGTCCGCCCATAGCGGGGTGCAAGGTAGAAGATCAAGAGGAAGCAGACAGCCAAGAGGATCGCAGCATAAGTGAGGAAACCTGGAAGGGGAAGAGAAACAACTTAAAACTGAGCAGTGGGCATAGGTGACAGAGTAGTACACACTGCCCAGCCTCAAGAGAGGAAATGCAACCTCCAGCATACCTGGTTCTTTCAGCTTAGACAACATTTCATCCAGAGTGGTGACCTCCTCATCCTCTGGGGCGTGTATCACCATCACGGTGCTCCCCACAAGGCTCAGCATGCAGCCCAGCTTTCCTAGCAGGTTAAGCCGTTCTCCAAGCAAATATGAAGACAGGATGGCACTGCATGGGACAAAAACCCAACATCAACTCGTGTTTTAGAGTCCTCTAAAGAAGGAACTGCAGCTAAACTAAGGTAAAGAACGCCTTCGTGTGATACAAGGACATAAATTTGTAGTAAATTTGTTGGGTTCCAGTGTGTTAATACACAAACACTCTGAAGGTACTGGGGCTACAGATATATCTGCAAAAATATCTAGTTGTTTTCCATAAATATTTTGGGCCACACACCAGAGTAGACCTAACTCTCAGTTTGCTTATGTGTTTTACATGAACACCCCTTCTATAAAGCCTTCAGTACTTGGAGTCTCATGTTTTGATACAAATTTCCTTTTTAAAAATAAAAACAAAAAATAGATTTTCGGCCCATTTGGCAGCAGACAGAAATACAAAACCACAACAGCAGAGTGCCCTAAAAACATAGAAAATAGAAGTCAAACAAAAGATAGTTTAAAAACGAAGACAGATATTTTAGAGCCTTTTAGCTCTTAGTACTGTTCACTAAAAAAACAAATAATGGAATAATGAAGGAATAATGAAGGAAGTAACACTGATATTCACAATAATTTAACCTGTTATCCACATACAGCATTTCCAGAAGGGCAAGATGCTTAATTCAGTGGTTTCCAAACGATCCCCAAAAAGGAAAACAACTTTTATAGCATTTTTAATAAAACATTGTGACATTTTTTTCCTTTCGGCAGAATAAATCAAATTAGCATCATCTCAAGGCTTTCTATCTTACAAAACAAACAAATAAAAAAGGCAAACTTCAGACACATAAATCACCTTATGAGCACGCTCAGAGCCCCCAGAGGCGTGACGATAGTTGCGGGAGCAAAGGCATAGGCAGCAAAGTTGGCAGCTTCCCCTCCACCCACTAAATAAACACAAGAAAAATAAATACCAGTGAGATACAGCATACTTTTTTGTGGTTTGGATTGTGGGCTTGCAAACTAGTAAGACATCAGTTAGCGAGCGGGTTTTCTTATGAGGGTTTCACGCTGCTTTTAAGTAGAGCCAGATAGAGGGTGGAAATCTCCCCTGTACAAATTAATGCAAGCAGAGGGGCATTCCTGGAGCCACGTGCCTGCACAAGGATGGGCTGGGGCACCAAAGCTTGGCCATTTCACAGCTGCCCCTATTAAATCATTAGAACCCCATAGCCCAGCCAGGCAGCTGCAGTGCATCTGGGTAAGTAATGAGGGAGTGGGCAATTGTGGGAGCTGCTGGGAGGCTGCTCCTAACCTACCAAGTGTCTCTTTGGGGCTGTGGTGTCACCCTCTGGTTAAGCATTGTTGCTCCCTGAGCTGTGAGTACTGTGTACTTACTTATGGGTTGTGCTATGGTGGTTGTGCAGCAGGAGCTGCAAGGGCAGAGCAAGGTGAGGGCACCTTGAGCTGCTGCTGCAGTTGTAACAGCCACAAAAAGCTGCTCTGAAAACCCCTCTACTACTCTTTGCACAGCCATGAGTCCAATTTCAGAAGACTCTGTAATACTTCAGCATGAAAAAGATTTAAAGATAGGTCTAAGCAAAGCAAGTTGCGTTCAAAAAAGGGGCCACTACCAACGTCTCCTTGCTATCTCCCTTGTGCTGCAGATGTAACCCAGATACACACAGGAGGGTGTTTGACCTGTGTGTAATACACAGGCAGACCAGCCAGCTGTCTTATTAAAACCTGGCATCTTATGCTTTTGACCGGGTTAAACTGAGCTAGCAAGTCCTACCAGCTCTGCAGGAGGATGGTGAGGGAGACCTCGTGTGGCTCACAACCTCCACTACCCTTGAGGTACCTCTGCTGCTGATGAGGGAAGTTGCCAGAAAAAAAGGCTTTAAGTCACCAGATGCTGGGCTCATTCCACAACTGATTCATATGGACAGTGCCTGGAAAAGCTGCAAACACATGGGAACAGCTTCTACTTACTGGTTAACAAGCCAGCCCACCAGAGCCAGTCCTTTAGGTAGCCATGGCCTCCATCTCCTGTGGAAGAAAAACGCACAGGTATGCAGGAGTTAACCTTTGTCTTTGGAGTAACAGATGCAAAATATCCCTTTGGAGAGGGTTAAATTGCAAAAGGAAGTGTATGACAAAGATACCAGCCTGGAAGCACAGAACATGCAGACACGCCATCCTACATGGACATTACCTTGAGTCGCAATGGATCATGCAAATATAATGCCATAAAAGCAAACCCCTGTAAGTTCAGTAACTGCATGTAGCCAGCCTAATGGCAGGGGATGGGCTCAAGACTGGCCTGTAGCTCAGGTGCTGTTGGTAGCTTTGCTGGTTGATTCTAGACAGTCACTTCATTGTTCCATGCTTCTGTGATCCCATATGGGGATGCAATAAGATGGGGACAGTGATACTGACTTAATGTTTAAAATTATTTAAGAATTGTTCCTAGGCCAGAACTGGGCAGCAGTAGTATTTTAATTATCATTATTTTGTTTTGTAGTTATGCAAGCAGGTCAGCTGCCAGACTGCATGACTGCAATGTTGATGGGATATGTCCAATTCCACAGTGCAACTCCACTCTAGGCAGGGCTCTTCCAACATTTCCCATCCAAGTATACGTGCGTGTAAACACCTGCCTCACCCTAAGTTACTAGTGCTAGGGGAAAGTTATCTGTATGTTGTTGAGCAACATAACTCAGAAATATTCCTTCTGAAAACCACAAGCGGAGTACACACAGATGGCAGGCGTGCAGTCCTGCATTAATAAACAGCTCCTGCTAATGCAAGATAAGGGACCAGTTCCTTATCTCAGTGCCTTAGTGGCAAAGCTGGCTAGTGTATCAACAAGAGCAAGAGTAGGGTCATGGAGCTGTGCTGTTCTGCTCTGATCCGTGGAGCAGGAGACTTGCACCTTTGTGCAAAGGGATATATTTCAAAGAGCTTTCAACACTCTGCTTCCTCCTGGCCTCACACTTTCCCATGTAAGAACTGTGATGGGCAGGTATTGTTCTTCTGGTGGATGCACATCTGATCACATAGTGCATGTGACTTACTATTTGAGGTGCAAGGCAGAGGAACGCTGCTTCTAACTGAGCCCTTCCAATGCAGGGCTCTGTAAATCAGCTCCTCGGCTCCAGCAGAACACTGCTGTCTGAATCTCACACACAAATACACATGCAGAAAAGGTCTCTCTTACCTTGCTGATTGAAAGCTGATGTGTACCCAGAGGTGTTCCCCTGCCATACGAGTGCTGGAGTTTGGATGATTTGTGTGGTTCTGGGAACAGCCGGATGACTTCCTCCCTCCTGCCCCCCACAAAAGCCTTACCTGCCCTGGTGCCTCCTTTCTCCACCAGCCGTAGCAGCCCCTTCTTCTTGAGGATGACGCTGCTTCCAATGAGGAAACTGGAGAAGACAGCCAAGCCCAGGCCAATGTAGAATCCATAATTGCTTTCGAGATGGGTTATCCAGAAGTTATCCGAAGTCCCATTGTCCTGAGCAGAGTCAGCTGGGTCAGCATTGCCAATCACTTGGCAGACGACTCGGTGGGAAAGGCACGAAAGTGTGAGCAGAGATCCTATGAGACCCCCATGAAGATAAGACAGCAAATTACTGATATGACTAGCAACAGTGCTGCTATTGCTTTTTGGATTGATTCAGCAGTCTCTCTGAACAGACACTCCTGCAGTCACCTAACAGCATATACCCACCTGCTCTCGAAAACCCAGGACACCTCTTTACTCACACATGGAAATGGAAAGGTGTATAGCGACAGATTTATGAAGTGCAGTTCAAGCAGCTCGGTGACACTGAATATATCTGCCAGTCCACACTTTGAACTGGAAAGCCACAAGGACCACTGTAACGGTGTAATTAGAATTTCCAAATATCTATGCCAGAGACTCTCTACCAAACTCCAGTATTACAAATTTGAATTATACTGTATCAATACAACCTTGTTGATTCAAAGGCTTTGGTGCTTTGCAGCCAACTAATCCTTGCACCTGGCAGTTCATCTGTAGCTTAAAGCTCTGGGTTTATTGTGGAGCGATGCCAGTACTGTGTAACCGCGTACCTGTTGTAGCTCTGTATACCAAGCGGTGCCATGGGATGGCTGTAAGGCTTGTCCCAGACCAAAGTTTCATCTACATGTTGCCTCTGCTGTCTAAAGATTTTATTCTATTTGCGGATTTTCTGTGCGCTCGTAAAGCATGCCAAGTTGTGCCAGTGTGGAAGGACTGAAAGCAGGCTCAGTTTTCTGCTGTACACCAAAAGCAATAAGTCCCCGTGTCTCTAGCCAAGGTGTGTTGCTGTCTGTGGGTGAGAAAATTGCTGAGTTTCTTCCTTCCCTGATGCTCCTGCCACACCCAGCAGAGCTTTCTATCACAATCTTCACTCCAAGTGTCCTACAGCGTGACCGCGATTGTGGGGAACGAAACAGCCAGGTGGAGTGTCACAAAAGTCACTTTATAGCAAAAGACTTTAATTTGCTGCCTGAACTCCTGTAGGCATCACAGGGCAAGTATTTGTGTCTGAGAGGCGAGGGTAGCAATGACTAAACTGCTCTCGGTACCACTGGCAGCCTGGGCATCGCTCCCACCTTTTTCCTGAACCAAAAGATTGTCTCAGATCTCCCGCAGCTACACCTCACGGCCCCTGCACGTGTGGTTGAGGATTTAGATCTGAATCGCATCCAAACATTTACCAACGGAAAAATTCCCAGTTACTTTCTAGATGAGTTTCCAAACGCTCCCCAGTAAGTTTCTTTTTCTAAAGGAAAAACGTCCTTGATTGTGAAAATATTTCCCCGGGAACAGGGAGAACAATTTGCCTCCTCGGCTGGGTAGAAGCCTCCACAAGGTGCTACAGGGCACAGATAAAGGGATGAGGCGATGACCCACAGCGTCAGGCAGTTTTTAAAGGAAAATAATCAATCCTAGCGCCTCTGCAAGCGCTGCGGGGCTGACAGCGCCGTCCTGGCTGCTGTGTGGCTTGTGGATAGAAGGAGTTTCCCTGTTCCTATGTAGATCTCAAAAAAGAAGAGAAGCCCCAAAGTGCCGGGCTCAGCCTCCCACTCCCCCCCCGGGGTCCCTGGGGCACCCACCGTTGCCGCAGCTGCCGTTCGCCTCCAGCCGCTCCATCGTTCTCCGGCTCTCAGAGCATCCCGGGGCCGGAGCCAATGCTGGCGGCGCTGGGGAGGGCTGGGCTCGCTGCCGGCACACCTGCCCCGACGGCTCCTCCTCCTCCTCCTCCGGGACGGGGCTGGGCTCGCTGCTCCGGCACCTGCAGCCCCTGCAAGTCCCCGTCCTATCGCTCCCCAACTGCCCTGCCCCGGGCTGGGGAAGAGGAGGAGGCGGCTGGCAGCAGCCGCAGGTGGGTCCGACAGCCCTGACCCCCAGCCGGGATGAGGCTCCCCTGGTTCAGCCCAGCCAGAGGTTTCTGCTGTGCTTTCCGATAAGGACACGCTGAGAGAGTTGGGATTGTTCAGAGAAGGCTGCAAGGAGATCTTATAGCGACCTTCCAGTACAGGAAAGGGGCTACAAGAAAGCTGGAGAGGGACTGTTCATAAAAGCCTGTGATGAAAGGACAAGGGAGAATGGATATAAGCTGGAGAAGGGCAGATTTAGACTAGACATTAGATTGAATTTCTTCACCATGAGAGTGGTGAGACACTGGCACACGTTTCTAGGGAAGCTGTGGCTGCTCCATCCATGGAGGTGTTCAAGGCCAGGTTGGATGGGGCCTTGGGCAGCCTGATCTGGTTGGAGGTGTCCTTGGGCCTTGGGCAGGGGTTGGAACTAGATGATCTCTAAGGTCCCTTCCAGCCCTAGCTATTCTATGATTCTATTCTGTGATTCTATTCTGTGATTCATATGACAGTGGGGAGCAGCAGGATAGAAGCAGGAGGCTGTGCTTCTGCTGGTGCGTTAGCCCAGTCGCAGTGGCTGAGCTGTGGGATGCTGGGCGTACGCCGAGTAGGTCGTGCCCACTGCAAAGCTGTGGACTTTGTGCACTGAGCATGGTGGAACAGAAATTAAAACTAAACAAGAAATTAAATCCTGTACTTATGAAGATATCTCCTTGTGCTGAAAGAGGCTATAGCTGCAGTTAATAGAGCAAGAAATGCATCGAGTTGACATTTATTATTCTCCTCCTTATGTGTATGCTAGGTTGTAGTACTGAAGGATGAGATTGGAGGGGTCAGAAACATATAGAGGTCTAGGGAAGATGGATATATCCTAATGGAGGTCCTGAGAGTGTGGAGTTCCCTGTATCATGTACTTGCTGGGCAAAGGCCTGAAGGTCAGGCTAAATACCTTCAATGAACATATACTGTATGTTGGGGGCTGTAGCTCCTCCATCTGCTTCCTGTTCCACTGAAGCCAAAGCCTTTTGTGGTAATACTAGATGATGAATGTTTTGGAGTGCGTTGCAAACCAGTATGTTTTGTGTTCATTCCCACCCTCCTCTGCCCACATCCTTTGTTGCTGTGTTTGTTTGCCATGGCCATATGTACACAGAAACCTGCTGCCAGTGCAAAAGCCCTTTTGTTGTAGCAGGAGCCATTAGCTAGGCTGTAGGTCAGCAGAGGTTAAGTAAAACCAATAGCTTTTCTTCAGTAAGCCCGCATTTATAGGTAGAAAGGGGTTCTGCCATAAGGCAATATAAAGATGCAAGTACTGCAGAACATGTCTGAAAATTTACTCTTTTTCCTTATCTTTGTACAACTATTTTCTCCAGCAAATGTATTGTTCAAGTGTTTTCTGAGTCATTTGACTTCAACCAGGTCTGTTCATCAGCCACAGACCTGCAGGTCACTGGCTGGGAGAGACTGTGCCAGCAAAATGCCACGTCCTCCCCTTTATCATAGGAGCACTTGATAATCAATCCAAACCATGTGGCAGTGCGTTTGGATGTAGGAAATGAAACACATGCTGATTTTTCAGTGATCTGGGAGCAATTCCTGCTGCTGTTATCTATTAAGCAGGCAAAAGGCACCCATATCAAGACAAGGATGGCAGGATTTGGACTTTATTTAGGGAATTTACTCACTGATGCCAGTAAGAGCTATTTCTGCAATGTGTGAATACGAAGCTGATCGCAGAAATGGAGGTGATGGCTGAGTGGGATGAGTGTTCTGGTGTTTGCAGTGCTGCCTGCCTGCAGCTGGCTGGGGAATTTGTGTCACCCGTCCCCTCGCAACCTGCTCCACCTGCTTACTCCGGTGCTCAGGGGCACTGTGGCACTTTAGTCTTTGCTGGGACCTTCTCCAGCACCCTGAGGTCTTGCTCATAGCTGAGTAGTCCTAATCGTGATGTGGTTATTGGCAGTTCGACTGCATCCAAATAATTTCCAAGCTTTTGTGGGTGAGCATTTTTGACATCTGTGCAGAGTGCAATTGCCCATTGTGCACAAAAAGGTGTTAGGAAGGGAGCCAATTTTTATGGAAGGAATCTGGGATTAAAACAATTGTTTTGGTCATGGTGCAAGCTCATAAATTACTGCCATGCCAGAGGAGGTGGTGCAGTCAAAAGCAGAGGGCACTTTTGTTCACAGATTTACCTTCCTCTGTCAACTTGGTTTCTTAAAGGAAAAGGGTAATGTGACCACATGCACATGTGTTTATGTTGCCTCCTTCATCCCTGAAGATGTTTGATACCGCAGGCCACTTTTGCCAGGTGGTGAGATTTCCAAGAGAAGCTGTTCTCCATTCTGCAAGGACAGGAGACATGACAGAGAAGAAGTCTCAAAAGAAGAGGAAATTGCAGTGTGAGCTGGTTCCATCAAATATCAGGGAAGGAGTGTGCCTACTTGTCACTACCGTGGGAGAATCTTTAGCCAGTTCTTGCAACCAACCACGGGACACAAGTGTGTCATGTATTTCTTCCTCTCAGCTGTAGGGGCTGTGGGGGTGTGGTATATAAAAGCACCAAGTCATAGGGGTTGCATTTGATGGATTTAGCAAGTCTGCTTATGAAGTTAAAAGCCAGGTAGGATTGTCATGGAATTGCCTACTACCCTTAGTCAAGGGCAAGTTGAAACTGATAACAATAAACCAGGGGTGCGACCAATGCCTTTTTATTGCATCATATCCTCATTTTAATGGGAAGGCTGTAATTAAGGGAATTAATCTCCAAACTGTGACCTTACTGGTTGATACTGGCATCGGATGCTTCCTTGAAAATAACTCCTCAGAAATCAGGGAGCCTTCCTTAGCAACTCATCTTCTAACAATGTAGTTCCTCCTGAAATACTGGTTTGCAGGCCAAAAAACTTGACTGGAATCCAGGGGGTAGAGCAAGACAGCTTTGCATGCAAATAACCTCTTTAGCAACATCAAAAGGCTTTTCTTTTCCTTGCACTTCTCATATCCCCTAGTCTGGAAAAAATGACTGAAAAATACTGGGTATCAATTGTCCTGTGTTCCTAATAATGGTGGAAGTATCCTGCTAACAGATAATGGAAACATTTGCCCTTGGATGTCTGCTAGGCATGGTTCCTGTGGAAACCTCATTTCAGAACAGGGTTGCAATATTCTGCTGTGGCTTTGTATGGTTTCAGGGCTTCAAGGAGCTACTTGGTGCTTCAAAGAGAGGGTAAATCCTTCTCTTTCTGATTGTGTAGTAGTTGAAGGAATTGCCTGGTGTTCAGACGATTGCAGCAGTACATGAAAGGATGCTGAAAGTCAAAAAGACCAGACACTGTTGAGCAGACAGCTTTTAATTCAGCCTCTCTCAAGGTACCTGTGTCTGCAGAGCATTTCATTTCATGCTACAAGAGCTTAGACGACACCACAAACAGGAAGAGTTCCTAAGTCTGTTGCACCCATGGGGGGTTCCCATACCCTGCTTCTGTGCACATACCTGTGGGTCTGTGCTGGGGAGCAGCTGAGTGATCCAGGGTCGTTAGGTGACAAAACACACCCCCCAGTTTGTTTCTCCCAGGGGTGTAACATTTTTTAATCCAGACCAGTGCTGTGATCCAGGTGACTGTGGCTTCATGAACCACATATGTTGGCAGAACAGGAGTGGTGGGTTTGTGATGGACAGAGGGTGGATGTTTAGTGGGCATCAGAGGCCATAAGGCATCAGAGCAGCTGTGGATGCCACAAGGTGAAGTGTCAGGTAATCAGCAGATCATTTGTTTGCAGATATCTTATCTGGCAGATATTTGCATCAGAACTCTAAATCAAGGAAAACTAGATGTGAAAGGCATTCCTGGCTTGCAGTAGGGGTCACAGAAAGGGTCATTTTGTTATGCTTTTGAAAGAGTAAAACAATCAGTAATGATTGTTCTTTGCATGGTTTAAATGCCTTTAGCCTGAAGATGTAAACATATTTCAAAATATTAGGAAGAAGAAAGATGTTGGTCTTTATTTTTGATGCCAGTCCTCTAGGTTTGGCTGTCTAAAATTCAGAGTCTTGACCCTGATACTCAAAGCAAAGTGAGAACACGAAGCCTGTAAGCTCTCAGCACTTCTTAGGGCTGGTGTTACTTCTAGGATGTTCACAAGAGAGCAGCTAAAATTAGTTATTAAACAAAAAAGAAATCTTGCAGGAGGAAAGGATAAAACACACCCAACCTGCCTAGTACTAGTGGCTAAGTCAGGAAGAAACTCCTGTTCTTCTCTCTGCCATTCCTCGTTGCCGAACCATGTCGAAATTGGTAAACATTGAGCAACTTTCAACCATCAGGCAAATAGTCCTCCCCAGCAGTGTGAGACATACAAAGCTGCAAGGCACATCATGTGTCCCATGAGTTAAAGCACATCAGAAAGATCAACAGAGCTGCCTGGCCAAGGTATAAAGTTCACTTCCACTTTTACATGAAGAATCACTGCATTTTTATCCCTCTTAAGCCAGGAAGCTGTTCACATGAGGAAACCTTGGGAAGAAGCTATGAAAGGGAACATTGGTTGCAGCATTTGTTGTTGACAAAGCACAGGTGCTCCCACTGCCATAGATCCACATCAGTTGTTTCACCCTAATTCTTCAGCACCCGGGAAGTCTTTTCCCCTGTTGCTCCTTCTGCAGCCAACAAACACAGCTGCTTGATTCCATGGAAGCTTTTAACACAAACCTAAGAAAGGACTCAAATGGAAATTTGGAAAAAAATAGCAAGGAAAGTCTCCTGGAATAAAAAAAAAAAAAAAGGCCCCTGTTGAGTTGACAAGGCTGGGGTAATGAAAGGAAATTAGCTCCTCACTTTGAGTAGAGCCTGTCAAATCCTATTACAAATGATTCTATAATTTTCCCTCCCCTGCCCTCTTATACTAAAAGATTTCAAATGAAAACTTACTTTTTTCCATGACAATTTGTTTTTAAAAATCATCTATTTTTTCATAGGAAAATCTGTTTGCTTGTTTTGGTGTTGGCCACAAAGCTGCTTTTTTTCTTTTCTTTGCTATTGATAAAAAATTGACGCTTTATCAGCAAAATGCTGCTATTATTCCTCTTATTTTTTTCTTTGTGCTAGATGCAACCAGAAGCTCTCTCCAAATGACAGTTATCACAACGATGATGACACCGGAAGGTAAACTCTGCCCATTACATGAATGAGCCCAATTTTTATTTCTCTTCATCACAAAGGTCATCCCACATTTGTTGTACACACTGTTGGTTGCTGTGTTACGGGACATATCACCACGTATCAGATGCTTTACTCTTGCAGAAGCATTTCTAATGGAGATGGCAGCTTCTGTTAGCTGAATTTTAGAACAACAGCAAAAAAATAATAATACAAACCCAAAATATCATTTTCAGCTGCATAGCAAATATGGATCAAAAATTTAACACCATTATCAGATCACAAGCGTAAATATACCTCACCTTAAATAAAATTCATTGTACAAAATAACTCAAGCAGCTTTTCATACAAATATGATACATTTGACAAAGAGTTCTGGAGAATATGTTCTTGTTTTTTACACCTTCAATACTTTTTTCTTTTGTTCTCAAACACACATGAACCTATTGGGCTGGAGTAACACAGGAGAAAAAGGACTAACAAGTTGTTCAATGCTAATAAGTGCTGTCAGAGTTTAAAAGGAAAACCACTGAAGTGCTGAGCTTGAACTAGTTTGCTTCCTCTTTCTATTGTATCATTTAAAGTCAAGTGTCGCATCATCCAGGAATGGCATGTGCACTGCCAAGAGTCACATTTTATAATGTCAAAGCTGGAAAGAACATCGAAATAAACTAGTCTGACTTCATTCATGACACAACCCACCCTTTCCCCCCACTTCTGTAATTCCTGTATCGAGCCAACAAGTTGTCTTTGAAGCAGGCGTTCCAAGTGGTGGCTGATAAATTCCAGGGAGTTTGCAGACTGCTTCAGAGTAAGCAGGAAAATGTCGGTTAAAAAGCAAGACCATAGTTAGTGGACTTAAAAAGTATCCAGACAGTGGTCTGCATTTCTCTAGGAAAAAAAAAAAAATCGGGATCTGCAGATTGTAAAAGGAAAACTATAGGATTAGAGCACATTTGCAATAAAGACACCCATCCTTGGCAAGAAGTCTGCAAGCGTGGAGAACGTGCCCAGCCAGGTGGCAACCTGTTACTATTTACCCCTACTCTTACAAATTTGCTTCCTATTTCTATTAACAATTATAACATTAAAAAAAGGCCAGGAGATAAAAAAAATCCGTATTCATGGAGCTCTTTAAAGACCTGAGCCTGGACCTCTTTCTTATATACAATCAAGGAGGGTTACAGAACTGAAGCTAAAGACTACTCGAATTCTTTAGATAATAAAAGGATAGTAACATCAAATCTCAGAAACGAAGACAGTAAGATTATTCCTAGCCAATATCTCATGCTGCTTGAGCAACAAGGCAAAAGATCTGCATATCTGCATATCAAAAATGCTTTATATTTCATTCACGCACTCTGGACATTTTGCTCAAAACATTTAATCCCTTGGAATCTGTAGGGATTTCCAGGTTTTGCCAGTCAATCTCAGGGCATCAAATAGATTTCATCCACCTGTCCTTCCAAGTACATACAACTGTACTTTGAAGGGTTCCAGAGAATTATTATGGCAAAAATACAGCATAGAATGCAGAGTGATGCTCATGTGTAGGTGAAATATTGCATGATTCACTCCAGACCTAAACAGATGAAAACAAGCATTTAAATCCACCTTTTGATATCCTATTTTGTCTAGGTAGCTAAGACTGGGCCATGTGGCACCGTTCAACTTTTTATATTAACTTCTTGCTCATGCTGGTTTCCGAGAGGACTCAACATCCCGTAATGTCAGACGCAGTAAGACATTTAATTTGTGCTGTGCCCACAGGTGGCTCTAAGAGCCAGACAGGGACTTGTGCCACTTTCTCAGCAACACTTTCATACCAAAATAACAAGCACTTACTATTTAGGTCAGGAAAAATAGGATCTTGGTTGGATCCATCTTCCTCGTATCTTGTTTTCCACAAAAAATAAAGTGCTTGATTCTCCTCTTCCTTTCAAAAATATATATCTGTAGATACCCTCACTCTAGTAGTGTAGAAGTCTTGGAACATGATGGAAAACCAGAACTGACATCCTTGGTGGAAGAGTAAATAGAGAGCAAGAGCCCTGCGGTGTCACTGAGTCCTAGATGCTCTTCTACTGCTCTGCCTCAAGACATGGAGGAAGTGACTTACTTGCCTTGCTAGCTGGGCCCTTCCCTGCCACTTAAAGATTTCAGACTTCCTGAGATTTCATTTTACTTTCAGATTACTGTGCTGCACATTTTCCTCCCTGCAACTTAAATATCTACCTCAGTGATTAAAGAAAACTCAAGGTGTGAAAATGTCCAGCACTTATCACAAGTGGGGTGATTATCAAGGGATTGGATGGTGAGCGTCTGGCAGAACAAATTCATCCCACCTAGCAAGATCTCCCTCTTGCTAATAGTAGTTTGCTGGCTTTTGTTTCCTAAGACAAAATACTCTCGCTGGGATGTTTCTACTAATTAATTAGATATTCCCTCCAAGAGAATAAGTGCCCAGGTTCTGCCTTTTTAACATCTGTAATAGCATGCAGTTTACAAAGCATGATGAAATGCAAGAAAGGAATATGTATTATCACATTTGTACACTGTAACAGCAACTCTCTGCTGTAATTTAGCTATCACTGAGAAATTAAATATTGTCAGCAGTGAGGCTAGCATTGTGTTCTCTTAGAGGTGTGGTTTGATCTCCTTTAAGTTCAAGCACAAGCTTTTGTATCACACCACTGAAAGGAAGCAGGGAAGACCAGTTTTGAAATCCTCCTTGAAGCTCCTACTGAATTTGTTCTTGGTATCTGGGGATCTTAGACTAGCTGAGTAGGAAAAGGAAACAGACTCAAGCATTCCCTTTGAATGCCTTTAAACCTGGAAAATTATAGGTATTTTTTAATGCTTATCCTCTATTTTACTTCTTCTAAATAATCATGTCATTTCTGAGTGATGGGAAGTTTCCCAAGCCCTGCTGATAGTTGCCATTCTCCTAAGAAAGATATTTGGTCACTGTGCCATTAGGTATTTGTCTAAAACAAGGGAAAATAGCATCTCAGAATATACGGAAACTAAACACCCCAACACTCATCCCTGGCCAAAGATCAAATATGTTCAAGGTAACAACACCTGTCTCCTGTCAGGACCAGTGATTATCTCCACCCAAATTAATATTTTCAAGAGCACATTCATATGAATGCAGCCTCTTCTGTAGTCTGTACAAAATCTTGTTTAGTCCATGCAAGATGTGTCTTCGGGGGAGAACCCGCTGCATTAATATAAGCCCATGTCCCATAGCAGAGAAAAAGCCAAGACATTTTCTCCTTCCACATCTCTCTGAAGTGCTAAGGAGTTATTTGGCGACTACATCATTGCTGTTCTGAAACCCATGTATCAAAGCTCCCTTTAACAGATTCTAGAAAGGCCAACAATGTGGCAGAGAGCATCAAGTTAGCCCCAGGCCGGGGCACACAGCCATCCAAGACCAGCCCAGCAAGGCTCCTCTGCGCCCATCATTTGATCCTCAGGGTGCTGTCACAGCTGACATTCTGCCTTCTTCTTTTCTTCCACCCAAAGAGTGAATTGGGGACTTGTTTCAGACCCTCCTGCTCCATGGTTGGTGGCACATGTCACTGGGGGTGCTGATTTGCCCCATTGCTTCTGTGGTGGGAGTGGGCTCCCGGCACTGCGGACGCATGGCGCTCTTCCACCAGGACTCCCACGTTTGGGGCTGCAATATGGCTTCAGAGTGATGTGTTCATTTGGATGAATCACAGGAAAAAAACTGGACCACTTCATGGAAGAAAAGCATGTTTTGCCCGCCCACCCCCACCCACCCTCAAGTCTGAAAACTACAAGTAAAACCGATCACAGGGATGGTACAGAAGAACATGCACTCAAACAGGGCCGGATGGGAAGATGCATCCTCATGTGTAGTAGGCGTACCCAGTCTCTGTTGCCAGGTCTCATGCCACTGAGTCTACCCTTCCCAGCTGTTCTGGGCTCAGTCCCTTCTCCCTTCCCAACCCATGCAGGGTCAGTGTCCATACTAGCAGGTGGTGGCCAGCGACTGGTGGATTGGGGGCTGGAAGCAGCGCACGTGCTCCACTGTGGAACTATCTGTTTCCACTGACTTCATGTACTTGTTCAGGATGGCAAAAATCTCATTGTTCAGAATCTGATACTTCCTGATCCTGTCAGCCATCTTCTTCAAGGGCTGGAGAGATTATGAGGGAGAAAAACAGCAGATGAAGAGAGTCTTAGATCATATGGCTAGCTAGAAAGTACCTCTGCCCTTCTGCTGGAAACCTCTGCTAAAGCAAAGCAGCTGTAACATGTGTTAACAGTTCCATTTAGCACCTCCCAGGAACTGGTGACTCACTTCATTATAGGGTCTGATGACTCAAGACAGAGAATTAACAATTTCAGTGAGTGGTCCTATGTTAACCATTCTAAAGTCTAGACTCCCAGCTGCTTACTGAAAGAGTCACTGAGATCACAGAACGGTTGCTGCAAACACCAGCTCCTCAGCTCCAGCTTCCCAACCCCAGGAAGAAGGGAAAAGCTTTGGGAGATAAGATTTGATTGTCAAGCCAATTAAAACCTTGGCCTCTCTGCTGAGACTGCAGACGGAAATCTCACAGTGAGCGTGTCCAGTTTGAATAAGGTTAACACTGCCCAGTTTTTTGAGTTTGGACAAAGAAAGATAGAAAACAGAGAAAAGTGTGTTGGTTCAGCTCGTTTGGGATCTCACCGTTCAACTTACCACATTTTTAATGATTTCATCCTTCCCGTCCTGCCTCTGCACCTTCAGCAGGTGGTAGCAGAAGTCAAAGAGGTCAAAGCGACGTTGCTGTCCGAGGAGAACAATGATAGAGCAACCTGCCCAGTTCAGACCATCTCCAAAGCACTGTCTGGAAGGGGGACAGGGTGATGGGGTGGGGAGAGATGACAGGACAGAGTTAGGTAAGAGAAATCCTACCACAGCACTAGGAACTCTCCTTGATGAAACTGTAGGGAAATCAAGTTCAGTCCTACTCCTAGAAAGTGGGTTTACACCTAGTGAAAATGAACTCAAGAGACATGCAGAATAACACCAGGGCCAGGTTGGGCAGAGTGCATCACAGGGTAAGATAGATGAAGACCTACTCTCTGACTTAGGTTGTTGGCCCATTTACCCATCTCCTTCTGCATTTCACCTTGGGCGTGTCCACTACTCTTTCCCCAGTTGTTCAGACAGAAAGCTCCGTGCAGCTCTTTAAGTCCATGCACAATAAAGCCATTTAATCAAGGACCCACACTCCCCCTCCACCTCTCCACTGGTTAAGGTTATTGCTATAGCTGAGGGCATCCTGGCAGCTTACTGGTCCCACTACCTCATGAGTGGCACTAGCGGCAGATGGATACTCACTCTGCGGTGAACTCGTTAGTGCCCACAGGGATGCAGTAAACAAACTGCATGGCACTCCAGAGCCGATGAAACTCGACACACTCATCCACATGCATGACCCCGTTTGTTGGGGGTGGCCCACGCCAGATTGGGTCCTGCAGGTAGCTCCTAATTCGTGTCAGGATCACCTCAAACATAGACAGCCCACAGCATAACCGCTCCTTGGTCAGCAAGTCACCCTCCCGGGCAATGGCTATTTGCTGAGGAGAAGGACAACCAAAGAAATAGAAGTGACAACGTAATACAGATGGACGCTCTCACTGGCTTCAGTGCTTCCCAGACTCCCTGGCTCTTTCAAAGTTAACACACATTCCATGCAAGGTCCAACCTTACCTCTAATAGCTGGTCTCACGGCACTCCCCACCAGAGAATCTCTCATCCCTCAAATGGAAGATGACTTAATATTGTGCTCAATTATATTCCACCAACCTAAGTATTTTTTTGAAACAACTACAGACATCAGAAAACAAAAGTTGGAGGCAAAGCTCTGATCGGAAATACTGATATTTAATTTTGCTAGCACATTGTTCCATTCTATTGGTGTTCCTGGGTTTAATGTCATGATTTGTGCAGATTATGAAAATAAAACAGACAGAACAGGGACATTTTCCTTCCCAGGACATTGCCATCATCTCTTTAAAATGCAGATAGCTTATGGCTTTCTTGATTCCTTTTGTAGATAGGGTTAAAACGCCCTGAGGAGGATGAGAAGCCATCAGAACCTTAAGAGTGGAAAACCTGTAGTTTATAACAAAGTCAAAGGCTGCCACGGTACCCTGGCCTTCCAGATAGAGCCTTTTACACTTCTCACCACCTTGGCAGAGGCATGCAGAGCAAGTGTGACATTTACTGATTCCCTGCCTATCCCAGAGGACTTCCTGGAACTTTAAGTAGTTTTTAAGCATTTGCTCCATTTCCAGCCTATGAAAATGCCATCCTGATCAGAATCACAACAGGGGCTCAGCATCTCATACAATAGGCAGGTACATGTCCTGGCCAGATATTAAGAACATGAATTGTTCTTAGTTTACTTGGATCATCTTCACTCCACCCTAAAACCACATGAAGGTGTCTGCTCATCCCTTTTCCTAACTATTAGTTTATGCTGGTAGTAACCTAAAGCATTTTTAGTTTGGTGCCTACTGAATTCAGAAGCATTACAATTCCTGCTTGTGTCACAATTTCAAGGACATTCTGGGAACCTCAGATCAATTAATGTTCAACTAGTAGCAAATATTATGAGAAAGCAGTATTGCTGTGCAGAAGTTGGATTGGACTTGGGATCCCTAGATCTGTTAAACACAGGAATGATATCACTGGTTTCATGGCAAGCATTTGGATGTATTTGCTTAGCAATTAAAGATTTATTTTATTTAGCTTGTTTTTATACCAGAAGGCTGTATGCTTTCTCTCTGCTCACCTGCTCCAAGCTTTTATAGGTACAGATTAGCATCTGCACACACTAGTCTATGATGGCAAAATGGGGACACTGTAGAAATAAATGCATTTCAAATATAATTTAGGTGTTAGCATTACTGTTTGCTAAGATATAGTGATAAAACAGATACTTCTGAGAACAAACTACTCCAATGACCTTAGTATACTGTTTTGGAAGAAATCTTTATCTAGAAAGGGATGTAGTGCCACTCAGTTATGCACATTCACAGAAAGAATTTGGTTTTAAAAGTCATCACCATAAGACTATTGGGTAGATACCTAACACCATGTAGGCAGCTGGAGAGCTGTTGGTCTTGTGGCCAGATCTGCCTCACAGTCTGCAGTCCCACTGATTTCTAGGATCAGGAGAGGAAGGATGTCAAAGGATGCCACTATACTGGCTCAACAATTCCAGAGAAAAACTCAGACTGACTTCACACTTCTGAAAATCCCTTATTACTTTCCCCTATGATCAGAATTAAAATGGAGAGGATTCCTTTAATGAACCCCTTTGACCCTCCCTGGTTCTTTATGAACCACCTATCAAACAGCTGCTTCTGGATACCCAATACAAAACAACTATTTACGAACAATCACAGACAGTTTTCCTGCCATTGCACAAATCCAGTTATGCCATACCTTTTCTACAGCTTGTTAACTGCCAGGCTTGTAAGAAATGTACCCAAAGCCTGCAAAGACAGATAGATCTCTACTAACTACAGCAGCCTCTGGCTCAGTCCATTTACAGCATGTATTTATATGAAATGCATAGAGCCACCTTTTAGGAGAGGCATCTAGCAGACAACTTCTGCTCCGACTCTGAACAACTGCTAAATGCACTTTTGTGTTCTGGAGGAAAAAGTCCCATATGGCCTGTGTCCAAAACTGCATTTCCAAAATGCATGTTCAAAACTGCATAAGGAGCAAGCTTAGAAGCTATGGAGGCACCTATAGAAAGTGACTCTTGAGTTACACTTACATCTCAGCTCAAAAAATATCTGGTACTGAACTGTACCTATATGATGACTATGGGAACAGTTTACAGAAAAAATAATTTTTAGCAGGACATGAAATACCTTTTTTTTATCACTGTCATAACTATGGCGAGGATAAGCAACGAGTGGACTCAGTAGCAGATTTCAATGATGATTTTGCATGGAAAGAAGGAGAGAAAGAAAGACCAACACAAAGACACAAAAACACAGAGGTGAATTCTTTTTCTCGAGTGTCTCCTTTAAAAGGAAGTCAATGGAAAGTGAGACAAGTGTCTGCAAAGTAAGACAAAGCCCTCGGTTATCCAGCCAATTTATTTGTTTCATATGATTTCCAATGAAACAAAGTTCAAAATGTCCTTGGTCCATCAGAAAAATAAGGAAAAAAACCAACAACTTTCTGCCTGCGATAGGTCTGTCGCTTCATACAACTGAGTGGTCATTCCATTCGCTCAGCAGTACTTTACAGGAAAAAGAAGTTGATTCATTTAATGCTTTGAATGATTTTTATCCAATGAACCCTACTAAGTAGGCAGCGGAAGGCTGGTTATTGGTATCAAAGGAGCTCAAGTTTTGCCCATTACACTGATCAATCTATGGAGCTATTTTTAACAGTAATCAATTTCTGCTCAAGAGACTTTTCCAAGTCGAGACCCGCCTCAAAAAGACACTTAAATGGAGCTGTAATTTTAAGCATGTGCTGAAGCTCTAAGCATGTGCTAGGAGGGAAACCGTTCTCAGATGCATTCCTTGACAGGGATGAACTCAAAAACAGGCCATACTGCAGCCCTAGCATGGGATCCCCAAAAGTGACAGCAACTGATTGAGTCGGGGACAGCCCTGTAAAATTTCCCCTCAAACCACACCAGCAATTCTCCATCTTTTTAAAATGGAGAAGAAAAGTTTTTCATAGTTGTTCTTATTCAGAGCTGGCTTCTAGCATACTTGTCTTACAGCTCTCTGCCAGCTCTCAAGACCGGAGGCAGCAACACACCATCTGCTCACAAATTTCTCTTTGAGGTGTCTGCTAGGGCAAGAATTGTGTTCTTCTTGTCCAATTGATGTTTGGGTTTTTTTTCGGGGAGGGGGGAAAAAAAGAAACCAAAATGGATCATTTTCCCCAGGCCAAACAGGCCATCTGGGGACTGCTCTGAATTTTCAACAGTCATCCCTTTCAATGAAATCCTTACCTGCGGAGTGCCCAGCCTCTCTATTAAGGGAACCAGGTGAAGTGGGGCATACTTGGCTTCGAGACGCTTCATGCGCACCTCCAAGCGTTCTCCTTCTGTCAAGCGAGCAGCAAACAGTGAAATGAGAGGAGGAAGTGGAGACCCGCAATTTCCACCGAGTTTGCTCAGAGCTGCCCCCCAGCAACCATCCAACGAGACTTTGGATCAATGAGCCAAACCAACAGCAAATGAGGGAACCAGCGATGCAGAGAAGGGAGGGATGTGCAATTGCAGTCTCAGCAGCAGCTTAATCACACGTCCAAAAGCATGTCCCTGTTACTGATTGCTCCTCCTGAGATGGACATTTCATGCTGTCATTCTCCAAAGAGGCTGTGAAAAGGCTTTAAAACCTTAACGGAACCCCCAAACTGACTAAGGTTTCAGACTGTAACTAGGATACAGAAAATGCAACCTCGACATCTGTTTCCACCTGACTTTTGGCTGTATCCACTTATCTATTTTGAGTGGGAAGCAGGGCCAGAATCCTCAGCAGAAATGGGAGAGAAACAGCTTCTGGGCAGAGACCTCTGAGTCTGTCCACTGTTTCACTCTCAGCTTCTTACCTTTGATGTAGACCCTGGGCAAAATATTTTGGAAGGGAGCAGCATGCAGCAAATCACAAACTTCTTCCTGGGACTGAGGCAGGAAGAAAGAAAGATAAAGTAAGTTAAAAAATACCTACAGGGGTTGAGTGTATGGCTCAGGGGCCTGGGCAACACTACAACAATTCATATCTATGGCACCTATTTAAATCCACCCAGCTCAGTAGTAACTCCAATGGTCCAAACCTAAATGAACTAAACTGGAAGAAATACTTCTCAACTTAAGCCAGGAAGTTTCCTTAACTCAAAAATTTTACCTCCTGTGTGTATGAGGCCAGAGCTTCATATGTCCCACTTCCTAACACTGCAAGTAAGAGGGGATAAAGAACATGGACTTTTCAGTTTCATCTTACCCTGATGACTTCCTGCTCTTTATTTTTACAGAGAGTGCCCAGGTAGAAATTATCCTCTGGCTTAGTTGTTTTAGGATGCATATATGCAAAATATACTGTTGTATGGCTCTATTGCAAATAGGTACAAAATGTCTTGGTCTGAAATTATTTAGTTGTTCATGTGGTGTTCTCAGCCAGGGCTATCAGACCAGCATCCCAGCGGTGTATGCACCAGGGAGAATAATACAGAAGTCCAGAGAGAAATAACATCATGAGATGCCACCTGAGAGAACGCATGCCGATGCACTTGAGAAAAAATAATCCCAAACACAGATGCACAAGGAGGAGAAACCTAGAAATAGGCAGGTGGAGACTGAGGATTGATGGCTGACAATACATTGTATACGAGTCTGCAATGGGAAACAGCAGCAAGGAAACCAAAGCTGTTTAACACAGAGGCATCGCGTCACAACAAGGCATTGGTTTGCTCCTATAAATTGTGGTTCTAGGACATGCTTTCAGTTCTGAGCCTACTGTAGAGATTTAGACACACTCAAAAGCTAGTCATGACAGCACAGCAAAAGAGATCTGGGGCCAGATGGAATGACTGCTGGGTCTGTTTGGGATGCACGGGTGGAAAGCCCACCTTCCAGCCAAGAGAGGACAGTGTAGCATGAAGCTGCAGGAGGCTGTACTGGCGCATGGATGCTGGGATGAGAGCAAGTTTGTGGGAGTGCAGTTTGTGACACAGTGCTGGAGGGACAGGAACAGTCTGGGGTCCCTCCATGGGCAGAGAAACACTGATGCTTAGACAGTGTGCCTGTCACCTTGGTTATTTTGTTTGCAAAACACTACTTGTTCCTAGATTAATTTTCTATCACTGCTGTTTCCCCTCTATCAGAGAGAGCATTTTCACCATTCGCAGCATATATTCACCTGATAGCTGCCCCCAAATTAGTCATTTTATTAACATATCTCTTCCCCAAGGCCTATTACCTGAAAGTAAGTATTCTGCTTAGAAATTTTGGCCTAAGCAACCCCTCATTCCTCAAACTAAACAACAAAAAGGGGGTAGAAGAAGCAGACTGGGCATCGTCACCACAGCAGTCTCTGCCAGCAAATGCCACCAGACTTAGATAATTCTGACTGCTATGAAGATAACTGCACTGTAAAAGCACCTACTCCTGCTGCATAAGAGCTCCATTAGAGGGGAAATCTTGCCATGGGATGGACCCATGGATCTGACACTTTCCAGTGAGCGAGACCAATGGTTGCTGTGTGCAAAGTGGCTTTATATTCTGAATCTATTTCTGTGTGGAACACAGGATCAGAGAGGGAGAGACTTTGGCTGGCACAGAAAGTGGGCAGATGTGACTTTGATGGGCAGCCTTCCTAAAGGGACCCGCAATTTCTCACTGTCTTCTTTATTTTCTGCTATTCTAAAATGCCAGTATACTGTAGATATACAGCTCCTGGGACTGGAGGAACATTTTTGCATTGAAATGAAGGATTTCTAAAAGAAACCATCATGTGTCCCTTAAGTGTCCATTTAAAGATGGACAGAAAAGGCAAATGCAGTACATCCACCATAAAATCCAACACAGAGAACAGCAGAAAGCAGTGACAAAGCCACAAAAGAAACAGAAAATGCCAGGGTAGAGTTGGCAACTCTAGTAATTCCACAGCATAAAACCAAGCTGCCAGGTGATATACATATCCCTATTTTTTCTAATCTTATGCAATTACTGCTCACTGAGTGCATTTGAAACAACCACTGAGTGTGTTTTGAACTAAAAGTCTCTACATCTGAGATTAAAATGCAAAGGCAAGTGCAGAAATATCCACTTTGAGGACATGAATAGATTTTCAGTTTTCCCTATGCTCTATGGTTGGATAAAACCTGGAATATTTGAACTTCCTTCTAGTTTCACTCTGAACAAAACTTTCTGGTTTTGCTTGGAAATTCTATCTTATGCTAGGGAAATATTTCTGGAAGAACTGAAACAACTCTGCCAAAATAATTGCAAAATATGCATTCTTAATGGAAAATTGTGTTGTTGAACACTTCAGTTGTCTCTGCACCAAACTGTGAGATAAATTCATTAAAAATTAAATTTGTGCAGAGAAACTAGGAGCTAAGATGTGTGATACTCAGACATAGCCTTCAACCCGTACCAGAAAGGGCACCATATGAACCGAGAGGCTGAGACTTATGTGCAAAAGACTTGTGCAGGGGACAATATCAAGTCGTTACTCAAACTATGTTTTCAGTGAATTTAAGTCATAGGAAACATATCATCAGCTCTTCTGAGATTTCCTGCCTGCTGGATTGCTTTATCCTTATCACCACTAGAATCAACAGGGTTTTGTTGTTTTTTTTAAAATTGCAATGTCACCCCGAAAGAGCAAAAGGCTCAAATCTACTTCTTGCTGTACAAATACATATATAAAGAAGTACTGATCCCTGCCCCAGAGAGCTTACAATCTAGAAATAAGCTCCGGTTGGTTTTATTTCTGACAAGGACAAACAAGGGTAGGGTTTGGTCCAAGAATTAAATCCAGATCATCCAGTATTCAGATTCTCCTTCAGCAATCCCAGATGTCAGTGAACAAGTGCCAGTGCACATCATCCCCATGGACATGCTCACAGACCCTACTAACACAGCTCCAGAGAGACCCTGAGCACACGAGAAGCTGGAAAGTAACATTTCTCAAACTCTTCTGCTGGAGAACCCACTTCCACTTATATTCTTGAGCTGGCAATTTCAAGTACGATCTGTTGGTGCAGGGGGTTTTGCCTTACCAAAGCCTGTTCGATAAGGAGGCAGAAGAGAATGGCATTGCCCACTTCTCTGAGACTCTGGAACACATCAGTCTTCAGCTCCGCATACTCAATGATGTCCTTTAGCTGATGATGGAAAAACTCCAGGATTCCTTAAAGACAAGGATGGACAGTCAGAAAAACAAGAGCAGCATCACCTTCTGGTAACCTGGATAACAAATAATCACACCTGATATTTCCTTAATCATAAACTGCAAGCTGTAACTGCTAAATGGATAGATGGAGACTGGCATTGGGAAGAACTAGCATGCAGAGTCTTATCCTTTCATTTACCATTGGGAAATATGGACTAATTCATATGAAGTTCATGGATTCCCTCTTCAGAGGAAGAATGAGATTTAAGACAGTAGTGTTTTCTGGCTTATTTTGGTGCTGGCTCATGTACACCAGCCAGAGTTTCCTCATACAGCTCAACAGAAGGCTGCAGTCATGCTGCAAAAAATATTGCATCAAGTAGAGCTTTTGAAAAATATCAGTGAACCCACAATAACAAAGGCTTACAAAAACGAAACAGAAGCTATAGAAGACACTCCATTACAAGCCATCTGCATGTTTCAAGGGAAATTTCCAACAGGAGATCTCTTGGAAAGGTTTCCTATGTACATTCTGTGTCAACAGCAAAACAGCTGAAAGTGTGTCTCATGTTGCTCTTGCACGTCAGGTGCCAAACCTTGTTTAATTACTAGCGTATGCCTGAGTAAATGCTGTACCACACGTGGGCGAGCTCTTGCTCAAGCATCCAGCTGTAGCACCCACCTGGAGAGCCATATTCATGTCTTGGCAAGCGGCATATCTTGGGCATTACTTCAATCAGAGTCTTCACATACTGCAGGATGGTGCCTTGTAGCTGTTGGAGACAAAGGGAGGTTAAACCAGAATGTCAGCTTCTCCTGGTGTTTGTTTTGAAACAGCCTGGTTGTGGATGGGTCCACACCTGACAGCACAGGATGAAGCTTCATCTGAACTCTGAGAAGAACTTGTTTAATTTGGATTTCACTCAAATACAAAATTCAGCCCAAGTGTATGGAATTAAAAGTGCTTTTACAGTTTCCTCCCAAATAATAAAGAACAGCTGCGTGGATTTTTGACTTCAAAATACAGCTTGCTTTGTTTGTATTGTTTGCAACTGAAATCCAAACAAGGGTCAGTCCTAGATCCAGCTGGACTTGTGCTCTTACCCCAAAAAGCATTTCAACAGAGCTGCTAAAGGATTCATTCCCCAGCATGGGAAATGTTCCTTCCATCTGAGGAATGACCACTGGATACTCAGAGTTTGAAAAGCAAATCTGTGTGTAGAACATGTTTCTGCAGATCTGATGTTTTGATCTAACATATACAAGAGCAAAGGATATTTCCTAGTTAAAAGCACATGCTGCCATTCAGTTATACACCTGCATTTGGTAGATACATTATAAGGGATTATGCACTAAATGCTATTTAGCCAAACATAAAGTCTTTGCCTTTGTGCTGAACGCTGTCTGATCTCACACACCAGCTAGAGCACTTTCAACTGACATAAATTACATCTTCAGCAGCTAAGGTGCTTTACAGTAGGGAAACTGGATATAGGCTTGAGATTTTAAGTTTTACGCTTGTTTGTTAGACATATTCTAAGTGACGTCATTGCAGCTAAAAACAAATCTAAAAACTAATGATGGAAATTCTCTTTTCAGTAAAGCACGACACAAAAAATTATACCCTCCCTAGTCCATTTTTTAATACTCGGTTTTGTAGTGCCCTTAGGGAGCATGTGGAATCATTTCCCTGCAGACATCACATTTCTGTTAGGTAAAAGAAGAGAGAACTAGAAAGTAGATAGGACTATTGGCAGCCTAACTTCAGAATACCTGATGGAAAGGGATAGTATGGCTTGAGTAGGGCTCACCTATAACTGGAATTTTCTTATAAAGACTCAAAAAGTTGGCTTCATCAGTTTTGCTGCCTCCTCTCTAACTTCCTGCAGCTTTCCAGGGCTATCACAAGGCAATGAGACAAAGTGCTCTTCTGCTACTGCTGAGATTGAAGGTCTCCCAGACTGCAGCACGGGCAGTGCTGAGGGACCGTGAGGGCCATGTCCCACTCAGTCACTTCCTAGAGGCTTTTAGAAAAGCAGTATGACAACTCCACCACCCCCAGACGTAGGTGGTTGATTACAGTTAACATTTCAAGATGGCAGAAACACTCCATCATCCCACAGGAATTGGTGGGATCCCTCAGCAACAGTGATAATTAGCCCATTAATACAGTGTTTCGATGTGGATCAAGGGGCATGAAGGTACCCAGATGGGAACACCATGAACCCAAAGCCGTTGCTGACTGTCCAAGCTGTGCTTCTCAAGGCATCAAGATTTCTCCATCGCCAGGGTTAGGCTCAGAATTACCAGGCTCTTGACGATCTTCAACAGTTCTTCCATGACCACTGCGATGCCTTGATAGCCAAGAAGCCTGCAGATTGTCTTGAAATGAGGTGGCCCCACAAAATTGCGGTAGGAGCTATAGATGTGACTGTAGGCAATGTTGAGAGGCTGAGAAATTAGAAGCACAATGACTGTTAGAAAGGAGCGTTTACCAGACCTGTAAAGTAATTTTCTTCACAGTATTATATTCCATCACTTCAAATAATTTTTAAGAGAAGGAGAAATAATAACACACATGACAATTCCCATTTCTTCTGTTTCTTGTGGTATAGACATTTCTTCCTACACAGTCAAATATATTCTAAACTCAACACACTGCCACATCACAAGGTTTGTTATCCCGCTATGTAGCAACATCACTTTCATTTCCAAGGTAATTTACTCTCCCACACATTCCCAAACAAGGATTTGAGTTCACTGGCCTTTGCCTCTTCAAACCCAAATTCTTCTCTATTAAAATGAAAATATTTATATATGAAAATAAATGAAAATATTTATATACAGTAACCAGTATTTTTCCTGTGGGCACTTACTTTAAATTAAGCTAATTACAAAAAGAAGGAACTGGAGCATCTCGGCTTAGAGGCAGTTGGAAGAGGCACAGAAAAGATCTTTTTTTGCACCCTGGAAAGCTCTACATCAGCCTCTGAACTTAACAGATATCCCTAGGGGACTGTAAAAAGGACACAAATCTAACCCTGGTCTGCGGAAAATAATAGTACCCAGGGTTCTGGCCTCTCAACATTTTTAGCAGAAGAAAATAGAAGGTGATTTCCAGGAATGTACTCTACCAGTGTAATCTTGGAAATGTGGAAATTGCTGCAATGTTTTATCACTGGAACACTTATAGGATCCAATTGGTGTGAGAGAAATAGAAGTAGAAGGAATTAGTTCACTGGCATTACCTGTACAAAACATACATGAAAATGAGATTTAGCTGAGACACCACACGCTCAGCTTGGGCTCTGCAATGGGAGCGTTGGCATCATGACTCAGCCCAGCAGAGAAGGGCAGCAGCCTCCCCCACCAACACCTATAACAACTGTAACCTCAGTAAACAGCAAAAACCTCACATTCTTTGAAAGATTCTGGCATGTAGTGCCTCTCCAGCAAAATGCAGATGACCCACCAGGCTTATACTTACTAAAAGACCTTTCTTAAAGAATGATAAGAAAACAAACAGTATCTCAAATGCATAGTACAAGGCTTACTTTGCTTCTCCTGTAAATCATGATTATTAGAGGCATGGTGCACCCTCCTGCAGCAGGGAGCTTGCTTCCCTGCAGAATTTACAGACCCCACTTACAGAGATTTCCTACTCTCTCAGTAGTGGAGCCAAGAGAGTGGAGGGACCAATATATAGGAGAGCTTAGACTGAAAGGGAGCAAATGTTGAATTAATATAATATTACAAAATGCTGTCTATCCTCCAGCGCTGCTGCTCCCAGGAATTGCAATAGGTGAAGGCTTCAGTTGTCCTCTGGTTCTGACTCACTTCCTCGAGATTTACTTTAACACTTCATTTGAGTTACTAATGAGTTACAAAGTGAAGTCATTTGCTAAGAACTGGAGAAGTGTTTTCTTTTTGCTCTCAGATACAGAATTTCAGCAGACTGACGTACTGTTCGTGCTTTCACAGACTTGTCAATTCCTTTAATAAATTAATTAATTGTCCCTCATTTTGTTACAGCTCTACTGCTCTAGTCCAGCAGTTTACTGCCTCCTGTGATTCCTAGGTGCTCTCTGGAAGAGCGAGCAGGAAGAAGACACAGTAAGAAAGTCCACTACTTTCTGTGAAATTTAATTTCCCGTCCTGGCAGGTTAAAAAACCCCTTTTAATACAGAAAGTCTACCCGAGAGGCCCCGTAGTGCATTCATTCACAATATGCATGAACTTTCTCTCCCATCAAAACTAAACAAAAGGGCCCTGAATAAGTGCAGGCAAAAATTTAAAAATCCCTTAGGCAGGGAGAAGCCTACTTTCAAAGCTCCTTGCATGCCAACTCCTGTTATAAGAACTGCTTTTGATGCTGCTGCTTAGGTTTGTAACTCCATTCTTAGATAAAGAGTCTTTTAAAAGCTCTCTGGTTAAGGCTGATCCAAAGCCACTAGATATACACATGGATACATGTGAAAAGCAGCAATAATTTATATTTCCTAAAGTGTGTCTGTTTAACCACCAGGTGATGCCCAACTGCAACGCTTGCTGAATGGCAGACCTGATCATTCCAGATGGAAGTCAGGGAGCTGTCAGGGCCCAGCCAACCACGCTCCCAAAGAGTTTCATTGCTTCTGCAACGTGTTACTCCAGCCCTGGCACATTCAGAAAGGACCTGAGCCAGGCTGCCCTGAGACGGCTCTTTGAACCCCATAGGCTCCTTTACCCTGTTATTTCCCCACAGTTAGAAAACTGATGGCTCATCCAGACTAGAGAGGAACTAAATATCCCCATTTCAGTGGGTTCATGAATCCACACTCATTTGTGAAAGCATCTTTGCTGCTCCATAGCTAGGAGTCAGGTCTTCAGACTGTGCGTGTGCCATGGTCCCCTAAGCTGGGCCACCAGTACTATCCAGTTGGGAAGCAATTGGTCAAATTTTCCTCATAGAGGCTGACATTTCACTGGATGAGCAGTAAGCAGATGGTGCTGCTATGCAACCAACCACGTCACAGCAACCCCTCAGCTCTCAGCAGGATAATGGGTCTGAAGAGCAGCTTTTAAGTGGGCTTTGCCCAGAAAATGGGGGTCCCAACAATGAATTTGACTGGGAGAAACATTTTGGCACATGCACTGGCTGCAGATGAGCAGGATGATTCATCCCTGCCTGTCTGCAAGATGAGGTAGGTTCATCAAGCTCTCTGCAGAGCCACATAGCACATTAGCAACAGGCTTGCATCTAATAATAATATTCTGCCAGCAATTAAAAATATCACTCCATTTAAGGGTGAGATACACAGCTTGGGGTAAAGACTGTAGGATGTAAAAAATGACACCAGTGGGTATTTTAAGACAAAACAGCTGAGGGTACAAGCTGGCTGCACAGCACAGCTCGCTCCCCCACGCTTAACCACTTCCACCCCCACAGAAAGCGGGAGCAAAGCCCCTGATCTCACTGTCTTGGGAGCAACAGCTGCCAAAGACACTGTGGAGCTTTGCCCACCTTTGGTTTGGGGCCAAACAGGCAGGTTTTGGTGCGGGGAAGCTGGGAGCTTAGGCACGCTGGGATTCGCAGTGCAGGGCAGAGTTCCCACTGCCTCTCATAGTTCAGGTGTCCCATCCTGCACCCAGGTCCCAAGGACAGCCACCCAGGCTTGGGAGCATAGGGGGAAGGCACACACATTGCTTTGGGAGCTCTGGAGATAACTAGGGATGCTCTAGAGCAGATTAAACAGAAAATGAAGCAAAATAAAATGCAGTTGTCTTTGAGTGTGTTACTGGCCATCACTCAGGCCCATCTGAGCTCAGCTGAGGGAAGGTGGGGAGAGTTTTACCTGATAAAATTGATCAGAGAGAGAGATAATAGATAATACTGCCTGTGAGAGAACCTGCTTGGAAATGAAAGAAGAATATACTTAGAGATAAAAATGAACATGCACATAGTCCAAGACTAGTCCATACTCCTAGCCAACCTAACTTCAGTATAACAGCTGAGATGGTATCTTAGAGTGTGAAAAACAATTCTGATCAGAATTGCCAGAGGAGGCTCTCTAAGTCAAACAGCCTAAATACAGCCTGTTTCCTTCCCCTGCCACAAAAACCTTCCACTCTCCCTATAGAGGTTTCACCATATTCAGCCCTATCAGACAGTTGCAAAGACTTCCCTGTAAAAAATGTCCATATTCCCTATCTGGGATAGACAGGACATGTACAATGCAGCAGGTATGTTTATATACTGTATTCAACCACAGAAGGGGAAACAGGGATTTCCAGCAAGTCTGGCATGATTCTGGGTCTGGCAGAGCCAAGAAAAACAGAAGCACTCATGCAAATAAATAAATGATGCCAAATCTAAATCATTTACAGAGCTAAGAAGTAGTTAATGAGCAGTAGGTAGTGGGCTGCTGGCAATTTTGCAGCTTCTTTGACAGAGACTTGGCAACCTGCTGTGCTTTGTAAGTGGCTGAATGAACAGAAAACAGCTCAGTTTCTGCTGGCCACTGGAGCGTGCCAGCAGTTTGAACCCTACAATGAGGAGTGAGAGGTGACAGGCAGGGCCACAGCCATGTCCACCTGCAGAAACAGGGAAAACCAGTGCTGGAGCAGTCCTGGCACTGGCGTGGTTTTGGCATCTTCTCATCCTGGAAAATGGTAATTTCAAGCTGATGATCAGTGTAAACTGGTGGAAGTTTGACTTTGGCAGCAGGTAATATCAACATCACTGAAAAATTTGCTGTGGCTTCCTTGGAGCTAGCAGCATTGATCACAGTGTGCAGAAAGGTCTGCAGGACCCTTTGTGGGCCTAATCCAGCTATTCCCATTTTCCTCAGTTTCCTCTCTTCCCACTAATAATTCTTATTTGTAAACAACAGAAATTCATTTTGAAACAACTATTGAGAGTGAAAAACTCAACAACCCAAATACCAGAAGCAAGCAACTCTCTAGAAAACACCACCACCTTGTGTAATCCATCCTTCTGAAGCCTGGATTTGTATCCTCAGCTTTCCCCCTGCAGGCAAGGATGTACTTCACTCACAGCATGGAACCAGCTAAGAGCTCTCTATCCTCCTGCTCTTGTAAGCAGGACCAAGCCATGTAAACAGCAGGAAGCCTCCTCAAAGCATTTTCATTTCCATCCCTGTCCATAATGTTCTTATCTCTGCTCCTAGATTTCAGCTCACTGGTTGCTGCAGCTTGCTCACAGAAACAGAAGGGCATACGGATCTTGGAACAGAAAACCATAACACCCGGAACTGGAAAATCTAAATCAAAAGCAAGGGTCAGACGTACTCCCCAGGCTTGTAATAGCCCCTCCTGATGCAGTTTGCATAATCTCATCACTGTTGATATTTAGAAGATCTTCAAAAATGTTGCAAACACCTTTCCAGGAACAACAACCTGTAATGAGTAACTCCAGACCCAGAACCAACATTTTTTTCTGGGAAGGTTCCTCCCACAAACACATTTGGGTTTAGAGAGCCGCAAGTCACTTGCTCAGAGCCTCTCCTTACCAGGCCCAGTGCCATGTCTGTCCCCTTCCAGCCACAGACTCAAGCTACTCTCTGAACACCCCTGGCACTGGCTTTGCATCTCCCTCCTGCCTTCTCACCAGACTGACAGAGGACGTCCCCAAACTGTCTCTAAAGCAGTGACATTCAAACAACAGCCTGTCTGAATCCCACAGAAGTTTATGAAGAGGTCAACATCCTTGAAAATCCAGTTTCTACTCCCATCATATACCTCAGAAAACATAAAAAAGCTAATGGACATTGTTGCAGTATCAGGTATGAGAAATCTACCACTCAGTGGCTTTGGCTTAAATCAGTACTTTAAATGTGAAAGATATCATAGAATTAAAGATAAAGCCCCTGAGCGTTAAATTATCAATATGCACTGCAGGCCAGGATCCTGGATTTCATACCACGTGCCAACGAGTCTCTAACCCCAGACCCTGCTGGGGAGCAGTGATGGTCTTGCTGATGGCCTGTGGATGTCAAAAAAGAATACCCCAACCAACCTAAATAAACCAGCAAGCAAAACTACCCGGCTTGTTTTTTTCTGCCTCAGAGACGCATTATCATCCCAGGCAAAGCTTTTATGGATAACATTCCCAAATCACTTGAAGACGCCTGCCCATCCTTTCCTATTGGTTGCTATGGTGAGAGATGACGGAGCCCCAGATGGGTATAATACAAGGCAGCGTGCTGGGAAGGGATTTAGCAGAGGCAGGAGGGAGGTGAGCAGTGGGAAGAGGGGAAGACACTGCCTGCCTGTGGCCACACGGCTCTCCAGCACGGACGGGCCACCACACACCTGCCTGGGAAGGTAAGCAGCCGCCTCTGGCTCTGGGAGGGCTCAGTGATGGGTGTGTGCATTCTGCTCTTCATCTACAAATGGTTAAAACACTTGTTAAAAACAGCACTTGGCTGTTTGGGAGAGATAATCCTGCAATCACCTTGGGGATGTAAAGGAGTGATGTACTGAAGTGGCTTGTGGCTGTTGCTAAACAGTTGTTTGTTAGTGGTCAATGTCTTTTATCTGGGGGAGAGCTTAGTTCTTATTATTATGTTTGTATTTCCCTAAAGGCACTGATTTTCTATGTCATGAACCTTCACATTTTACATTTAAGATCTTGATATTACAGTGTGAGATGCTGCAGGAACAGTTTATATTCTATTAAGCAACAAGTAAGGTACAGAAAATGCAGCAACAACTTAAACTGGTGACTTATGCACTATGCAGCTTCTGAAATGACATTTAGGTATAAAAATCAAAAGTATCTATTAGCAGCTTCACAAGGCAAGATGGAGTTAGTTTAATTATCAGTTTATGTTAATTACACTTGCAGGATCTTTTCTATTCCACGGGAAATAAAAAAGCTAAAAATGCTTCCTATACAGACAAATAGTCATAAAGAAGTGATTTTTTTTAAAACCTAACTACAGCATGAAGTACGGTCTGTGTCCCAGTCGATTTTTTTATTTATGAAGCACAGTGGCACAGTAGTCTGGGTTCAAGCAGGATTCATCTTTTAAAATTTTAGCCATTTAAGACCTAGGATCTAATCTAAGCTAGCCAGGCACAGTTCTAGGTCCAGTCTAATAGCTAGTAAGACTGGTAGGAAGACTTCATGATATCACTGTCACAAATTGGGAAAATCAGCCTCTCCTTGCATCTGGTTTCAGGGGCACGATGAACATTGAAGTGCACAACATCACCTACACCAGCGCCACCATCTCCTGGGCCATGAACAACCCCTGTCCAGAGAACTACTATCATGTCATGTACCGCCCCAACTGGAACAGTGTCTTTGCTGGTTATTTACGCCAAAACTTCCACCGTGAGGAGCGAGTTCCTCATCCCCTCAGCTCCCTCGTCCTTCACCAACTCACACCATCCACCATCTACGTCCTCTGTATCACCTGTAAAAACTCCTACCCCTCCAGCAATCACTGCACCACCTTCCATACTCTGGACAAAACCCCCCTAGTTTTTGGTGGCTCTAAGCATGAACCTACCACCTCCATGTGGATGGTGAGCAGCCTGCTGCTCCTTTGCTTCATTGCTCTCCTAGCTTATGGCTGCCTGCAGTTCTGGTCTGCACGGTGCCACCGGGCTGCAAGGCTGAAGCATCCTGATACCAGCCACGAAGAAGTGGGAGAAGGGAGCAGTTCACCAGAGGGGCCGCTAAATGATGGACTGAGAGAGGAGCTTTTGGAAGTCCCCATGACCACTGTGCTAATGAGGAGCTCCAGTTTCACAAGGGAGAGTCCATATAGCTCCCCTCACTGCTTTTTTTCCTATAAAAACAGCGATGATAGAAAGGCCATCTTGCCACAGCATGGCCTTCAATGAGAGCAAATTAAAGGAAGAGCCTGCTTAGAGATGATGCTACTGTTTCCCACCTCTTTCCAACAGGATTGTCTCTTCATCCATGAGAGCTGTTTATCCCAGGGTAAAACACGAGGCAGGTACACGGGTTGCAGGCAGAAAGATTCGTGTCGACTGACAAAAATATTCTCATTTGTTGAGTTTTTTTTTTAAAAGAAACCAAGTCAGTTCTCTGGGAATAGCCAGGCTCATCTGACTGTAGTGTCACTAGATGATCTGCATCAGTGCTGTAGGTTCACTTCAAGAGTCATCGATCAATGTGTACAAGAAATAAACTCCACTCAAGCAGTTTCACACTTGAGTGATCCTCCATGTGTACCACACCCCAAGCCCTCCTAATACCTGTATAAACAGTCATCACAGCCTGACAAGAGCTTTTTGTCAGTATTAAGTTGTCCTTATTTGCACTCACAAGTATTTTAGTAATTCCTATTTTGAACTACAAACAGGATTCTGGAAGTGCTGCCTTGCTCAGGAAGGAGCACTGCTCTGGAGTTCCAACTTTTTCTCCCCTCTGAACATTTAGATATATGTGATTTGGTCTCAGTGCCAACAGCAAGCACAGTGGTATCAGCATCCCATAATATAGCCATGTTATGGAGAAGAATGTGGGAAAGCAATAGCAAAAGCACACTTAATCTGCTTCTTGTATGGCTTTTTGCTTTCATGCAGCAATGTGACCCTGTACATTTGCACCTGTCACTCTGTTAATGAGCTAGTTCTTGCATTTTGTTCTTCCTAAATAAATACTTCCAACATCCACCCCTTCCGGCTGTTGTGGCTCATTTACTGACCTTGGATCCATAGAGGTAATATGGCTGAACGTTGGCTGGTTTATCCCGCTGGGGCTCCTGCGTGAACGGGATTGCTGTCCTCACAAACCTGTGGAGGGCGTGGGAAATGGGGAGTATAATGGTCAGAGCCCAGTTAATCGTGCTGAGTGCAGCTATGGCACAGCCTGGGATGGACCACAGCTGCAGACTAATTAGCAATTCATCATGTGGAGCTACATGAACCGGAATGCAAACTCCTGCCCTGATTTATTGGTTGTGTGAAACATCAGTTTGAAGTATCAAAGGTGAAATTTCCTCTCAACTGGGGTAGGCAAGAAACCCATATATGAACAGCTACCACAGCTCTGCAATTAGTAAAGCAATCTCCTAACATAACTTAGATATAACTAACTCATTCGTTTAAAATCACTGTCCAACCCTGTTGCTTCAATTTGTTACTAACGTTTTCAAGGCAACTGGGAGCTGGTTGGCTTTAACTTCACTGTAACTAACTGTGACCGTTATACAGCATGCGGTTTTTATGTGGCAGGTGTGACATTCTGGAAAGAAAAGCAGGGTCTCCAGGTGCCCCCTACCTTGCTTTTCCTCCTCACCTGTTGGTGGATCCATTGTAGCAGTAGTTGGGTAAGAAGTCAAAGTTGAGCTCCCAGAAGACGTGGAGGGTGATGCGCCCGTAGGGTGCGGAGACGTTGTGGTTGGCCTCGCGGAACATGGCATCAAAGCTGTCCAAAGTCATGTGCTTGCACAGCAACCTGTGAGTCAGGCGATTTATTTCCAAGAGCCACTCCAGCTCCTGCAGCACACAGAGTAGCAGCAAATGCAACGTATCACCAAGATGACAATACAAACAGCTGATTTAATTGCTAGGGGAATAATTTTATATTCACATTCACACAGAACTTTCCAGGTGAGAAGGTAGAAAATGCTGAACACATCAATTTAACTCAGTGGTCAAGGCCAATTGCACTTCTACCCAAGGAGGTCCTGGTCCAGTATCTCCTAACCCTGCAGGAAGCAAAATTAATTTGTTCCCCACTGAGCAGTGTCTGGCTTTCACATTAGAAACCTTCAAAGGTGGAAACTGGTAGTATTACACTACTTGACTCTGATGTTCCTGTAACTATCAAAGACAGCAAATCCTGTACACAGACAAATGATGTCTCTGCCACCTGCATCCAACAGGGGGTATTAAAGTCAAGATTTCTTTCTCTCAGTTAGAGGACTCTCTTATATAAGCTCTGCTAAATTTAACTGCTGACTGTCATGATTTAGGCAGATACTTAATGGTCCAATAACAATACAATTAAAGCTGCCTAAATATAAATAAGAGACTCAGCAGCAGAAAGAAGGATACAGTATGTTTCAGCCAACCGTGTAAGTGGGACTTGAAGCAAAAGACACTTCACTGTGTATCCACAGCAGTGTATTATTCTCTTTCTTCATATAATAATAACAGCTCTTACCACTATGGATGTCAGGTCCTCGCTCTCAAAGCGGCTAATGGCCTGGTCTAACGACTTATACATTGCTGCTGAGATACGCTGGGTAATAAGCCTGTTCAGGTCAATTGATCTGCCCAGCAACTGGGAAAAGAAAAGATATTTGCATGTTATATACACATGGAGAAAAAGTACTTTATTTTTTTTAACAGACACAAATTAAAACCAAATATATCCAAGTCTACTTAAATGTGAGAGCAGTGATGCAAATGCCTTGGCTGACATTATTTAAGAGGGAAGGAGGTATATGTGAAGTGTAACTCATCTTCCCCTCAGGCCCCATGCCCTGAGTTCAGTTTTTCAGAAATAGGTTCACCCCTTCTCATTTCAGCACCGACCTTGACTGAGCCCAACACTAGGCTGCCAGCCACGAAAAAAAGTATAATAGACCAAGAGCTACGAGTACTGGAGCCTACTGCTTCCACTGTACCTGGACATGCCTCTGCTTGAGCAGTGTTTCATAGCGGTTGGATGGTGGGTATGGAATAATCACCCCATAATTCTTACATTCAGCCCGGAAACGTTTGTCCAATAATACACTGAAAAAGGGAAGCAGTGTCAGAAACAAAAAAAAAAAGAATCATAGACTATCAGCTTGTCCAGAGTTGTTTTCAACCTTCTTTTCATGTCATTCTGAATGCCAAGCAATTTCCACACGCTAACTCTGGTCTGACATGGGCAGCCAGCTTTATGGGACAGGGTAGAGTTTGTCTGTCCACAGTGGCTACTCCTGGAGTGGAGCAATGTGGATGCAGCAACACCACCAGTTACCAGCAGCAGTCAGGTTCTCTTACCTGCCAGCCATCGCTTTATAATAGGCAAAGATCTGATCTGCCAGCTTGTACACAAATTGATCAAAGCACAAATTCACCTGAGGGAGAAAGAAAACAGGGCATTGTGAGGGTGTCCCAAACTCAGAGCAGCTCCTTCTTAGGCATGCAAGATTAATATAGCTCAATACAGAGCTCTAATTCAATATATACAGGTATGTTGCACTATCTGAAAACCACGCTGCAGTTCTCACATGCTAAAGGTAAGCAAAGAACTGCAGATACATTTCTCTCTTATAGTTTATTCATGTTCCTACAAGTCCTGGTCCTGCACTCCAATCATCCTTTTGTCTCACAGATCTCTGTTTTTTAATTTTCCTCTGAGGTCTCATAACCCTCTGCCCATCACAGTCTCTTCCATGGCTTCAGTGTATGACAATCTTAGGAATCCACTGCGCTCCATGGGTACAGCTGAGTTTACGCCCTTTATCAGCAGAGCCTGCAAGCTCTCTGGAAGTTCTGATCTTCTGAAAACTTCTCAGGGTGATAGGGTGTTTTTTTCCAGGAGATGCCTATAATGAATTCACCGAACTGCTGGGCAGGTCTGTCAAATAGGGCAATGTGATCCCAGTGAGCTCTTTCAATGCAATAAAGATGAAGAGAACTTACTTCAGCTTCAATTTCATCATACAGGAACTGCTTTTTGAACTTGGTCAAGGCATAGTATGCGCTGTCATTATAGAGGTCCAAGGGGTACAGTACATACCTGAGGGTAAGAAAACAGATCACGCCTTAAATTAACCTTGGAGCAGCATAAATGACAGCCAGTGCATTGGCCTGGCTCAGTGCAAAAGAAGGCTTTTCTCTGACTCTAGTCCTATCACCTCACCCGCTTCACCCCTCAAATCCTTTCATGCTGTCCTTACTCCAGAGTGTCCTGACAAAGGCTGTAAAATGGAAACCAAAGTTTTCCTATTATGAACATTATCAGTTGCACATCAGCATATTTTCTCTTATNTTTATGGGACAGGGTAGAGTTTGTCTGTCCACAGTGGCTACTCCTGGAGTGGAGCAATGTGGATGCAGCAACACCACCAGTTACCAGCAGCAGTCAGGTTCTCTTACCTGCCAGCCATCGCTTTATAATAGGCAAAGATCTGATCTGCCAGCTTGTACACAAATTGATCAAAGCACAAATTCACCTGAGGGAGAAAGAAAACAGGGCATTGTGAGGGTGTCCCAAACTCAGCGCAGCTCCTTCTTAGGCATGCAAGATTAATATAGCTCAATACAGAGCTCTAATTCAATATATACAGGTATGTTGCACTATCTGAAAACCACGCTGCAGTTCTCACATGCTAAAGGTAAGCAAAGAACTGCAGATACATTTCTCTCTTATAGTATATTCATGTTCCTACAAGTCCTGGTCCTGCACTCCAATCATCCTTTTGTCTCACGGATCTCTGTTTTTTCATTTTCCTCTGAGGCCTCATAACCCTCTGCCCATCACACAGTCTCTTCCATGGCCTCAATGTGTGACAGTCTTAGGAATCCACTGTGCTCCATGGGTACAGCTGAGTTTACGCCGTTTATCAGCAGAGCCTCCAAGCTCTCTGGAAGTTCTGATCTTTTGAAAACTTCTCAGGGTGATAGGGTTTTTTTTCCAGGAGATGCCTATAATGAATTCACTGAACTGCTGGGCAGGTCTGTCAAACAGGTCAATGTGATCCCAGTGAGCTCTTTCAATGCAATAAAGATGAAGAGAACTTACTTCAGCTTCAATTTCGTCATACAGGAACTGCTTTTTGAACTTGGTCAAGGCATAGTATGCGCTGTCATTATAGAGGTCCAAGGGGTACAGTACATACCTGAGGGTAAGAAAACAGATCACGTCTTAAATTAACCTTGGAGCAGCATAAATGACAGCCAGTGCATTGGCCTGGCTCAGTGCAAAAGAAGGCTTTTCTCTGACTCTAGTCCTATCACCTCACCCGCTCCACCCCTCAAATCCTTTCATGCTTTCCTTACTCCAGAGTGTCCTGACAAAGGCTGTAAAATGGAAACCAAAGTTTTCCTATTATGAACATTATCAGTTGCATAACAGCATATTTTCTCTTATCGCTTTTATATACATAAATATATATACATATACATATATATATATATATAAAAGTATTTAAGTGTCATAGCCAGAGCCCACAACTCTTTGGCTGCACATGCTGTCTAACTGCTGCAGGCAGATGACGGTACAACCAAGTTGTGCCCACATCCAAATAGAGCAGTTGCCAACTGCTGGTTTATGATGCATAAATGCCAGTGCCAGGAAGCCACCCGTGTGCATCTGCTAACGAGGTATTCATACAGTACACAGTCATGTGACAGTAAGTCAAGAAACATCTATTTTCCATCCCACGCCAAAGAGAACGTTCATCACCAGCCTACACTTCCCTGAAACAAAATCCCAAGCCTCTGCCCATGCACTGTTCAACATAGCCTGTTGGCTCTTACTCCATCATAGAGGGCTCTTTGGTTTCCAGGATGTGGTCTGTGAGGATCCAGGGCATGGACATCTCAATGGGAAACTGGATGCGGCGGCCCATGGTCAACTCTAGGAAGAACTCCCGAAACCAGAGCTGGGACAGGTCACAGCACTGCTGCAGCGCTTCTGCAATGCAGAGGAGATGTCACCCTATGTTACCCCTATGGGGACAGCCATGAGAGAAGCGCACAAGAGGCTACAGCCTCAGCTTGGAGTGGTTTTGAGTATGGAACACATTTCTAGGACATCTCTGCTTTTAAACTCAGACCATGTTCATGCTGTCTGAGTACTTTGTAATACAAGAAGAAAGAAGGGATCATTCCTTTTGCTCTAGAGCTCCAGGGGGAACATTTCAATGGCTCAGAGTTACTGTGGAAGATTTATTCTGTGCCCTGTGGTTCAGAAGTTTGTCTGAGACAGAAAGAAAAATTCAATCCTAGAAAATAACTTACTACCTGTTGGCCATATGCTATTTCTGACTCATTACTGTTCACAAAATTATTGCCACCTAAAAACACGCCTGAATCATGTAGAAGTAGGACACAGGGAAAAATCAAGGAAAATCCTCTGTATAAGTCAATGAGGAGCAAAGCAGATCCACCTTTGTCTGTCTAAGCATGCAAGAGTTGCATTTAAGCCTCCCACTGCCGTAACCTCACCGCTGATGTTGAGAAGGTGGGTGAAGAAGAAAGACTGCTTGTGGAACTCCTCAATGGCCAGGACTATTGGTCCATCCAAGCTGCTCCTCAGAGTCTTCTTTGAGCCACTCTTGTCTGCTATAAGGGACTCCAGCATGGTCCGCACCATGTAAAGCTTTGGGAGAAAGTTGACATGCAGTTAACCACTTTTCAGTGAGACACCACCACACACAGCCATGGTGCTCTGCAACAAAAATAAAGCCTCTCCCAGATGGTTACTAGTCTCTGCACCCATAAGTCACATTCTTTCTGAGGTAGAAATAACAAATAATAAATAATAATAAAATAATAAATAAATAATGAAAAGGAGGCTCTGGGAACTACACAACAAAGCAGGCACCAAAGCGACATCTAACAATCAACAGTGTGAAGACTTTCTGGAAGAGACCATGGAAACAGCTGCTATTACACAAAGTGGAAGACTCCTATGTGCCCATTAATAGACAATTAATTCCCTGCACATGAGATGAACATACACATACCTGTGTACTTGATGGTCCTACTGCTCGTCGTGGGACTTTAATATCAAATCCACCTTTAGGATCCTTCTCACCTCTCAGGCAAGGATCATTTGGAGGCTCTCGACCTCCCTCCCAGTCACAGATCGTCTTTCGAATTGCTTGAAGGACACTGGAGTGAATGGCAGAGGGAAAGTAATACTTAAGTTTAATTCTACCTACAAGATGAAAATACTCACTACCATGCACATATGGGAGGAAAAGTATCTGAGATGGGGACATACACTATAGTTACTGGGGGAGTCATGCCTAAAAGTCACCTTGGAAAGAGTTGCTGGCTAAGGTACACTGGCTGGTTGTACTCCGTGAGGTGTATGCAGGGCCGTGTGCTTATATAGCATGAATGTATTACATAAATACACTGGCTTTGCATTACATTCAAGAAGGACATACAAACCTGATCAGGACGTTCTTCTTCTTCCTGACTGCCTGCCTGAGTGGCTCTCGCAGGGTCACCTGGGCAAAGTCCTGCAGGGCTGCATAAATAGTGTTGCGGATGGCTTGGTTAAAGACACTTTCCATCCGGCCCATCAGCACTTGCAGACCCTTGATCATGGCAATTACCTAAACAAAACAAAAAAGATGTATTTGCTATTTTTCCATCATATGGAGAGTTCCATACAGACAACACTACAGAATCGGGGACTAAGCTCTACTTCAGTAACTTGGGTCCAGTAATTATGCAACTGATTTTTTTATGTTAGCTGCTTCACAGATTACAACATGTTAAAGAGAACATTTACACAAGCAGTTTCCTGTGCATGGCTCCTGTCCCTTGGTAGG
>WAAB01019510.1:0-15311 GCA_013389865.1 Piaya cayana | reverse complement strand
CTTCTCGCCCTGCCTGCTCGAACAAACTGAAACTGTAAGTACAAACTGAAACACAGGACATTCCCTCTCAACAGCAGAAACCACTCTTTTACTGTGATGGTGAATGAGCAGTGGTATAGGCCACCCCAAGCATTTGTGGAGTCTCCATCCTTGGAGATATTAAAAAAAAAAATTCTGGATATGGCCCTGGGTAATCAGCTTCAGGTGGCTTTGCTTGAGCAGGATGACCTCCAGAGGTCTTTTCACCCTCAGTCCTTCTGCATTTCTGTAATAATCTTCTTTTACTATGAATGGGACAGCAGGGACAGACCTTCAGCTAAATGTGGAGGCCATTTTTTATTTTTTGTTACCAGAAAAATCGTGAGATTTTTATACTAAAAATTACAATAATTACAGATCTCTGAGCTTCTTTTTAATCTATTGTGTCTTACTATGTGTTGCCTATAAAGAAATCACACACTGTACTAATAAAAATTCACAGAGTTTCTGAATTCCTGTCTATTACGAGGAAGAATAGAAGTAAGTAACAGCTTAGCATGCAAGAAATAAAATCTGATGAAGGAAATGACCAAAGAAGAGACCTATTCATTTCTAAATAAAATTCTTTCCATGGATTTATAAAATTCAACAAGATTCTTCCGCTCCCTAATTGTTTTTTAAAGTAAATCCTATTAACCTTATACTTTAATCAAGTTTTTCATCACTTTAATACAACTTAACCCATTTGTGGGAAAAAAAAATCAAGGTCGTCATGAACTAAAAAACCTTAAGTCAGCGTACAAACTATCCCTTACTTGGTGAAGCAAAGGTAGTACTTTATCCTCTTAAAAGATTTTCTGTATAGAAATAATATCTTCTCAAGATACTATTTTGCTCATTTGTAATTTATATTTAAGTATGTAGGAAAAAATGCAAAACTTTCCAGCATATTTCATATCATTTATGTAATGATAGAGAAAATAAACTGAATGTTAAGTAGCAAGTGCTTTTAAAGTAATCCTCATGGTCTATAACTATGGAGCAATTTGGAAGCTTTGAATTTGAAACATTTTAGCCCTGTCAAGTTAATCATATTCTATTTGATGAATGAGGAAAGACTAGATCATTGTAACATCATGTTTGATATCAGAACAGGCATTCCATTGGAAAGATAATGAACGGAACTGTGTTAAAGAAAAGAGAATAAGTTCTACAGAACAATTTAATTTACTATTAATTATTTCAGATGTAGCATATTTAATTAAACACGGTTCCTACAAATTATTGTCAGATTTTGCTCAAATTCCTAGATGTGCCAATTCTGATCCTAAAATTTACATCAGTTGGTGTGTTTCTTTCTTCTGAAACAGGCTTTAAAACTGTCACATTGTCATTATTAGAAGTAAATTTCAACAAAAATTCTGATCAGAGTTCCTGGAGTAGTTGTTCCTAAAGACAATAAAGACTCCTACAGGAAAGCTCTCTGTGTATTATCAGATAAAATTCTTCACTGACTTCATTGACTATACAATCAACCTACCTATGCAGGTTGATAAGGTAAATTTTAATGGAAATTTGCATATAAGATGTAAAAACAGTTTAGGTTGCTCATGATTTTTCACATAAGCTTAGTTTTATGCTGGGTCAGATTTTGAAACTCAGAATTGAAGTGCAGTTCAGATAACAATATCCTAAGTATAGCTGTCACTAAAACACAGGCGTCTGGGTACTACCAGAGAATTCAGAGTTCCTCATAGTGGAACCTGGTGAGACTGTTAAATACTGAGTGAAATGGACTACTGCAGAGGCTAAAGTGCCAACACAGGAGAAGACTGTATTTTTAAATAGTGTTCAGGCTAGTTAAAAAAACCAAAAAAAACCCACCAAAACCCACTTCACCCTCCCTAAACCCCACAACCAGTCCTCCAAGATTTCTGAAGATGGATTCTGAAATTTATAGAGGTGCAGGAATAGGGAAATACTGACCATTTTCTGAAAACAGATTGTTCCCTGAATAACAGCTTGAAGGGCTAAGGAAGTTGATTAGGATCTAAAGACTCTGCTAAGCATTCTTTTTGTGCTGAAGATGATTAAATTTGCATTACCTTCCTAAGATCAAACCATTACTACAATGCCATTAAGCACGCTTTTGTTTGAAGCACAGTCATTATGCACCCTGCAATAAATATATGCTGTCAGAAACTAGGCAAAGAGAGCTTTGCTGTTATCACGTAGTGAAGAAGCATCATGACACGGAGTTCTAGAGTATTCTCATTCTTTCATGTTTTTAATCATTCTTCTCTCTTGATAGAGTGTTTCGTCCATTATCAAGGTTCAAATGCCTGCATTGGAAGCCAACTTGACCCTTATTAGGAGCATTGATTAGACGTAATTTTGTTATCCCTTACTAATATTCCAAATTTTTTTTCCATAATAAAGTCAATTTAGTATATAGAAAACAGATGGAAATAGAAGATTAACTGATAATAACCTCTGTATCATAAGTGACTTCTATGAACACTGATAGTTATATACTGGATAAAGATCAAGTCACAATTTGAGAAACATGAGCCCCAATTTTATTTCTTTTAAAGAAAACCAGAAAACGTCTAAAATTCCTAACCTAGTTCTATTTCAAAATAAAAGTTAATGGTAGCCACCAACATGTTCAAATACCTCTACTTTTGGAAACTGGTAAGGCATAATGTGGAGTACCATAGTGTGGAATATCTTGTTATTATATATAGTTATAATAACTATCTTGAACAGGAGTCAGCAATGTGCCCAGGTGGCCAAGAAGGCCAATGGCATCCTGGCTTGTGTCAGAAACGGTGTGACCAGCAGGTCCAGGGAGGTTCTTCTCCCTCTGTACTCAGCACTGGTGAGACCTCTGCTTGAATCCTGTGTTCAGTTCTGGGCCCCTCACCACAAGAAGGATGTTGAGGCTCTGGAGTGAGTCCAGAGAAGAGCAACAAAGGTGGTGAAGGGGCTGGAGNAATGGTTGGACTCAATTATCCGATGGGTCTCTTCCGACCTAGTTATTCTATGATTCTATGATCTTCTGGCTGCAGCTTAGTCTAGCCTTTTCTTGTAGCTTCCTCATAGTTCTTGATACATTATTTAAATACATCCTCTGTATTTTTCCTTTAATGTATACTGATTGTTAAAGATTTAATTACACAAGTAAGTACTATATCTGTAAGACCACACAAGGTATGTGATATAATTTTGATTGAAGACCTCTGTATTATCCTGTTATTGTTTAAAACTTTCAAATGTTAAAACTTTTCATTATTACTTTCCTAACAATTATCATGTAAGTCAGATGATATATTTTTTTGTTATTACATATTTATACCAATGTACTCCACCACCATACTTTTTAATAAGACACTAAATGGCAAAGTTCCATTGAAAAGAATAGTTTTAACATACAGTTTTATTTGGTATAGAATTTGACTTATGAGGATAAATACAATGGCTATCTTAACAGCAAGCTACTCAGTTAAATGATAAAATTTTAAGGATTATAGCAATATGTAATGACACTCCTTCAATATAGGAGACTTCTGGTAAAATTTTTATCAAAAAATAAAATTATGAAAATGTTCTTTCTCATTTTCCTGTAATTTACTTAAAAAATTCTAAATTGTAAAGGTCTCCTACATGAGGATGACCTCATTTAAAAAAAAAAAAATATGTATTTAAACAGAATGTATAACCACCACCAAAACACTTGCAAACACAGGTAGATCACCTTGTATTTTTGGTTAAAAGATACTGAGAGGTAAGTGATTACCATGATAATAATTAATTTTATTATTGTTAATTATAGGTTTAAGTAATATTCTAGCCTGTCTCTGAAGAAGTTTTTGGCTACAATTAATGTAATATAACTCCAGCTGTACGTATTCCCTGATGTAATCAGAATTACACAAAACCAACCATTGAGTTCTTACTGATAAAACCCTGATGTGAAAATATTAAAAAGAATTGGAGGATATTTCAATGAAATTTTGGTATTTAGGATACATTATTAAATCTGAACTGGATGTATTCAATGCTTATTAAACACAGGACAGACATCTGTTAAAATTCAGTGGCTTGATTGCTTTTTCAAAGCTTCTGACCTCAGAAGGCTCTAAAAATGCTGTGCCAAATAATCTGCAGGAATCTTCAACTCTAATGTCATACTGAAGTGATTCACTATTCAGTTATTATCAGATGTTCAAAACCAGTAGAAAACAGCTTTCACTAGAGATGAAGAAGTACAGGTCTCTTGTTCCCCAGCATTAAAGGCTAAACATTACATCACTCCTACTCCAATTATCCTATGTAAAGCTTTCCTTCTCCTGCAAGTATTTGGTGCAATGTACTGTAGTAAACGTCCTCCAGAATAATCTGTCATCCTGCTACCTATTAGCATTCTTCTTGAACCATAAAGTACAAATACTTCAGGTAGTATTCGTTCTTTAAAGAGAAAGTGAGAGTTACTAAGGTTGTGTTCGGAACCCAAAAGAGGCATCCTAAATAGTAACCCAAGGAAATAAAAATAAATGTCTATACATAAATCAGAATCATTGGCTTGACTATGCATGAATGTTTCAGATACCCTCATAATCAGCAATATACATTAATGTCTAAACACATAACAAAAAAAAAATTTTGAGAAGAGTTCAGTTTCTCCTGTGTAACATTCTGTAAGAAAATGCCTCTTAAGCATCTTCGTTACAGCAACAGGCTAGCCTTTCAAAGAATTATATGTCCTTTTAGGCTTCTTTAGACTAATTTATACTTTTTTCATTATGTCTCTGTAACAAGTCCTGTTTTATGCCACCTGTAAAAACATATTCTCCCATAGTTTGCAAAAAACTAAATGCTATTTCCTATCTTAGCAATTTCTGAAATAAATTTAGATCAATTTATTTCAAGAAAAATTGAAATATTTGAGTATATTGTTCTAATATTTGTAAAGAAATTTGAGTTCTGAGGAACTGAAAATGAAATAATATTTTGAAGTTTTTTAAAATGGCATTTTCTTAAATGTAATGTGGCAAGTAGAATGTTTAATTTTGACAAAACAGATATTTTTATTATGATTTATTCCCTCACTGATTAATCTATCATTTTTTCCACCTACAATTTAAACCTCTGTTCAAAGGAATGCTGTTATATTATCAGGAACTCAGATGTAGCATTTATCTGTAAATAACTTTTAAAAATAGATTTATTATCTATAGCACTTTGCAAGATTTCTTCATGTTCTGTAGTGGCACTTGCTCTATGTAACCCTCACTTAAACACTAACTTCCACATTAAATTTCAAGTTGTCATATCACTTATGAAGAAATTTTTGTGTAATAATAAATATAAGCACAATTTTCAGAATGCTAGGATTAACTGTAGACCTATTAAAAAACCCCAACAAGAAATAGAAACAAAAAATTTTGCAGAATATTGATCTTCTTTTGGCATTTTTAATTTAATAAAAATGAAAAAAATTGAAAAAAAACCCCCAATAAAACATTACTCAATTTAAGAACTGCTAGGAACATAAACAGGCAATCTTTATGTACACTGTAAAGTTTACATATCACTCCAATATAAACATTTAGCTTTTTATGTGCAGCAGGAGAACAAATATTAATTATTTCTGTATTTTTACAGTCCAAAAGCTGTTTTTAATTATATTACTTGAAAGATATTGGAAACCATGTAAAAGAATGGTGAGAACACAGAACTATTTCCTTAAAAGTCTAATTGGTTCTTCTGGAGTGAGTATAAAGATGCCTGTTGAGTTCAAAGGACTTTGAGCAGATTTTAAATCATGTAGGCCACTACAAGAATTATTCCTACAGTAACAATACATCTTGTTGCATTCACAACAATATTTGTGGTTTTGTTTTAAAGTTTTTTGTGGTTTTTGAATATACTTTTAATCTTTATTTCTGTTTTGAAAACTTCTATAATATAATTGACAAAATTGACTATTCCTCTGATCATAAAATGAAATTTGATTCTGCATGCATAAGTGAATACGTCTCATATTGCAAAATTTTTATCCTTTAGTTATAGTCACTAAGAAGTTGCTATAATTTTCTCAATTGAGAGACAATTCCAACATTCAACTAGGCTAGTACTTCCTGATCTGGTCTTTACCTGTTTAAATTCACATTTAATGTTTTTTTTTATATGAGGTAATTTAAATTTTATATAACTTTTGAATAGCATTCCAAGGATCTTTCTTATTGATTTTAGGAGAGTTAATACTTTATAAGTTTTTATATAAATTGAACTAAACTTTAATTTTTAATTACTTTAAATGTATAATGGCATGGAAACCTACATCCAGTTAAGTAACTTACTCTTTAATTTTACACTGTAGATACATACTTTCAGGCCAACAATTCCTATCAATTCCAATGAACCTTATTAAAATAATTGGCTATTTATATAACAAGCATTTAACAAATCATTTTAACTGTAGTGAATAAAAAAAATCTAATTAAAGAATGAATCAACTTTTGAATAATTTTTATTATAAGCAATGATCCAAAAATCTCACTTTCACAAGTAAACTTAAATAATTCTGTATTAGACTCTCACCTCTAAGATTATTTGTTAAAATAGTATAGGTCATCTAATGGCAAGAAATCCAATTGTTTTCAAAACAAGTTTGAACCCTGATAAGTAAATTAGCATATTTCCATTTACTTGTACCTAAATAACTGTATTCTTTCAAAATGCAGTTGCTAATGCATTTCAGAATAGTGTGAGCATAGGGATATATATTTTTCACATGAGTACAGATATGGCATGTGTTTGGAAAAATGTTATTAGACCAACAAGTCCTGGAGGATGTGATGATGGATGACTAAAACAGATGGTTGCATTTCTTTGTATGTCTGTATCTGTCATACACAGCTTGAAGTGTATTCCTTTATGGCCAATCTATATAAATCTCATTTAAGCTCTCATAAAAAGCTGTCTTTGGGACTTGATTGCACTTACGTTGCATAAGTGCACATAAATGTCATTTTTGCTCTTTGCTAATATCTTTCAAATTAATACACTTAGTTCCTTATAGACATACATGCATGTTTTACTATTTATTAATCTTACTGTTAGATTTAATCACAGAAATAATCTAGCATTCTAAATAGGAAAATAGGTTAGAACTTTAGGCACAGTTCTCTGTTTTTCCCCCTCTAGTATCTGTGAGCACCATATTTTAATACATTTAACATGTGTGGACACAGATTAAGAGCAAATTTATAAGTCACTTAAGAGTTATGGTAGGTTAATACAATTATACATGGCTTAATACAGGATTAAGCAAATACCTGTTGCTGTTAACGGCAAATCACTACATTAATTACAACTACAGTTATAGCCTCACTCCTATAAGGATTATACAATTGCTTACAGCATGTATACAGAAACATAAGGACAAGTGAAAAGACCTGGGGAGATACAAGTCAAGCTAGTCTCACCTCAGTCCCTGAGAAGCTGATGAAGAAAGCTGTCATGGAAAGCATTTCCCCATCCTTGAAAGACAAGATTATGGGCTGAGGTAAACTGTATAAGGTTCAACAAGACCAGGTGCCAAGTCCTATGCTTTGATCATAACAGGCATGGGGAAGAGTGGCCAGAAAGCTGCCTGGTAGGAAAGGATCTGGGGGTGACAAAAACATGAGCCAGTAGTGTGCCAAGAAAGCCAGTGGCATACTGGCTTGTATCAGAAACAGTGTGGCCAGCAGGATCAGTGAATTGATTGATCCTCTGTATTTTGCACTGACAGGGCTACACCTTGAATTCTGTATTCAGTTTTGGACCCCTTACTAGAAGAAAGACATTGAGGTCTTGGAGCATGTCCACAGAAGAGCAATGAAGTTGGTGAAGGGGATGAAGTACAAGTCTTATGAGGAAGAGCTGAGGGAACTGGGATAGTTTAGTATGAAGAACAGCAAGCTGAGGGGAGATCTTATTACTCTCTGCAGCTACCTGGAGGGAGGTTGTAGCAAGGTGGGTGCTCCATCTCTTTTCACAAGTAACTAGCAATACGGTGACAATAAGTGGATTCAAGTGGCTCCAGGGTAGGTTTAGATGGGATATTAGGAAAAAAATATTTACTGAAAGAGAGGTAAAGCATTGGAACAGGCTGCCCAGGGAGGTGCGAGTCACCACCCCACCCCATCATCACATGTTAGATACATGCATTTCAGGATGTAGTTTAATAGGCATGGTGGTGTTGGACTGCCAGTTGGACTCAGTGATCTTCAGGGTCTTTTCTAATGTTAATAATAGTAAGACAATGATACAAATGTGTCAGCATGAATTTATGAGGGAGAAAACATACTTGCCCAGCTGATAGCCTTTTATGGTGAAGTCACTGGTTCAGTGGACAGCTTTGAGCAGTGGATGTTGTTTACTTCAACATCTGTAAGACTTAATACTTTTTGCTGTAACATAGACAGGGTGGTAGTGTGCAGATTAGATAAGTAGACAGTGAGGTGGACTAAAAAAAAAACTGGGCTGAGGGGCAAAAAGTTGAATTGTAGAAATATCATCAGTTGTATATTCCAGGATTCAATACAGGGCTTAACATTGTTCAACAGATTCATTAATGACCCAGATACTGGGACAGAGTGCACCATCAGCGAGTTGGCAGATGACACAAAACTGGAAGAAGTAGCTTGTACTCCAGACAGGTGTACTACCATAGAGAGGGACCTCAATAGGCTGGAAGAACAGGTTGAGCAGGAACCTCAAGAATTTCAAAAAGGGAAAGTATGAAGTCCTCCCCCTGGGGAGGAGCAACCCCATGCACCAGTACACACTGGGGGTCCCACTAGCTGGAAAGCAGCTGGGCAGACAAGGATATGAGGGTTCTGGTGGACAACAAGTTGACCATGAGACAGCACTGCATCCCCATGACAGGCAAAGAAGGCCAAGAGCCTCCTGGTCTGCATTAAACAGAGCACTTCCAGCAGGGCGAGGCTGGTGATCCTTACTCTCTGCTAAGCATGGAGACACACAGAGTCATAGGATGATTTAAGTGGGAAGGAACCATCAAAGATCCTTTAGAACAGGTTTCTCACTAGAACAGGTTTCACTAGAAAGGTTTCTCAAAGCCTCATCCAGTCTAACCATGAACACTTCCAGGCACAGGGATTCTGAAGTGCTGTATCCAGTGTTGGGCTTTCTAGTACAAAAATGACAGGTACTTTTTGGAGTACGCCGAGTACAGGTTCATGATGATGAAAAGACTTGAGCATCTGACCTACAAGGAGATGCTGAAAGAATTGAGACTGTTCAGTCTGCAGTAGGGAAGGCTTGGGAAAATCTTACATGTAAAAATATCTGATGGGAAGGAATGAAGACAAAAGAACCAGACTCTCCTCTATGGTGGCTACTGACCAGAAAAGAGTTAACAGGCTCTACTTAACATACAGGAAGCTCTATCTGAAAACAATTTCTTACAATGAGGATGGTGAGAGGTTGTGGAGTCTTCATCTGGGCAAATACTCAGAAAAATGACTGGACATCACCCCAGACAACCTGCTATAGCTGACACTGCTTGAGTATGGAGGTTGGACTAGATGATCTCCAGATGTCCCTTCAAACCTAAGTAATTCAGTGATTCTATGATCTATGCTTACAGTGTACGTGTCATGTAAATAATATGTACTATCCATGGCAAATAGACTTGTTTAGTAACAACTTATCAATCATTTTATCTTTTAGACTACAGTAATTTTCTTGTCTCATCTGAAAGGTGAAGATCACATCTTCCTCCCTTTAAAAGATGCAAAATGAATATGAAGTAGTTTCCTCATGTCACCTATGAATGTCTAGTACTGTAAGGGAAGTATTTATTGCAGTTACTTCTGCCTCCATCTGACTGACAGCCCTGTTATCTCAAGGTACATACACACCAGTTGCTCTTCATGACTCACACAGAATTATATGTCCTGCACTAAAAACATCTCTCAGAACTGAAACTTTATGGCAGCTGTCCCAAGCAATGTCACCTTTCCTTGATGATCAAATCAAATGAGACCTATCCAAATAGGTTTCTGCATTTTCTCCAATTATGTTTAGCAGCTAAGAAGTTACCTTCCAGTCTACACATAAAATCTGTAATAGAATTGAGCACCATAGGTGGTACAATCTCTGTAAAATAACTTTTTTTTTTTTTGCTGAGAAATGAGAGGAGGTTTTCTCTCTGTTAGAACAGTGAAATAATGAAGTCAGAAATAAATACTGTAAACTCTAAATTTTAGAATCAGGACAAAATCTGTTTCACCTTATAATTTTCCTGATTTTGGTGTACATCTTCTGCAGTGTTATTCTGAAGCTCCTTTAAATATTAAGTATGACTGATGAAGAAAATAGAACGGATGAGAAAAGAGGAGACCGACTTCTCTCTTTGAAAACTACCAGCATAGGAAAAGAATAGTGCTTTTAAATAAACCCTAAAACCTACAGGAGAGTAGTGATGGTATGCATAAACAGGTCTGCAACATAAACAAAATTATCACAAAGAATGTATTTTCAGAATCAGACACTTTACTGACTTATGTTGAGGATAAAATGAAATCTGACAAGATTACAGAATTTGCCTATTGTTTGCAGGTAAATAACAAATTTCTCTTTTATAGTGTGATGCATACACATCTGGACCACACAGTACCAGTTCACTGCCAATGCTTTGTTTTAAGAGGGAAATTCTTGAATACTATCACTTTTGCTTGTTCACGGCCAAGCACAGATCTCAGAACAAGTTCTGAGATAAGCAACTACTGATGGTTAGAGTCAGAGAAACTCAGTGTGCTTGGGCAGAAAAGTGTCACAGTAAGAACCTCTGGGAAGCTTTAGGAGTATCTTTGCTCATATTAACAGGCAGTCACTAAAAGGAGTGCATCAGTTTCAGTATTATATCTAAAGTACTACAAATGGAGAGCTGCCCATTCCACCTTTAATGTTGCTCTACATTTCCCATCTCCTCACTTCTCTAAGACCTAGCAGCTCTGTGGCTACATTCAGGGATTGGATCGCACTGAAAATCCCTTCCTGTGGTTAGGCTGTACACTTCCAGACAAGCCTGGTGAGCTGACTGAATTCTGATGGAGATATATTCTAAAAGAAGACAGCTGCCATTAATTTTGGCAGTATCAGAAAATCACACTAGAGGATTAAACAGAATTCAGTCTAGAATATGAAATAGGAGAGAATCAAGTGTCTCTCATGATGTCAGACACTAACAAGCCATAGAAAAAAGGAAGATAAACAAGATCTATTCATTGCTTTCAGCATGCTTGGAGATAAACATAGGCACAGACAGGTTATGCCTGCGTTTGTAAGTAGTGTGTTCTTACAGAAGTGTATTTGCACAGTGAAATATCAGAGCTGAGGACACAATATCTGCATATCTAATGTATGTATTTTCTGTCCAAATTCTAGGCTGGCTGGCTGTACAGAACTCTCATTTACTGACTGCAATGTTTTATGTCAATTATTAGTGTGTACATGAAGAGTTTTAGACTACCAGACCATTATTTTTGTGGGAAAAGGATCCAGTTCTTGTGTTCTGAGTCTGCTGCTGCATAAAGCAGACCACAGTAAGTTGAGATGACCAAGAGATTTTCTTTAAAAATGCACTCCTAATTCAAACTAAAACACTCATCCAGAAATACAGAAATAAATGCATGTTATTTAACACAGAATAAACGCAAGCTAGAAGAACATCCTGGGTACTCATATGCAAATGTGACAGCACCGTGAGTTTTGCTTGAGACACTTTATGAATACAAAGGGAATACATTTGTAATGCAGATTGGTATGTACTATTAGACTATTATGTCATTATAATGAGCTTGAAGTCCAAGTTTTGTTTTTTCAAGTTTTGCACACATCAGTAATGAGACTGATGCTGTATCCTTCTCTCTCCTTGTATACCACTTACATACAAATAAACAACCTGATCTCAAAAGTGTATCCACATGGATAAATACTACTTATAATTTCAAAAGAGTAGCTAGAGTATCGACTCTGTTTCTGGATCTTCCTTCTAAAAAGTTCCTTGGCTTCTTCAAGTTATTCACTGGGTTGGTATATGGTATAAAAAAAATACATGATGACTAATTTTTTTTCTTTAACTTTTAGAGAAATTTCCATGTGAATTGTTCAAGTTTCAAACTTTAAAGTCAGTTATATAATTTTAAACTACTTCAATTAACAATGGAAATACTAATATTCTATACAGTAATAAGGAACTGCACAATTGTACACCAGCATGAGTTCCTAACACAAATACAGTGCTTTAATTCTACATCCTTCACACACCCACACATAGAGATGTTTGAGCACAGTAGTTCTTATAGCATCAGCAAATAAAAAGAAAAAAACCCCAAGAAAAATATATAAATTTTAAAACTCATTCTTTTTTTCTAATAGCTACTTCCTACACAGATTGATCAGACTGAGTCACTATGGGACAAATGTCTAAATGATAAGTTTTTTCTCATTAAATAATGAGATTTCATTTCAAGATTCATCTTCATTATCTTCCTCACAGAAATGTGCTGGCATATCAGTAATAAATCTATGAGCAAAACAAAGTCTGAAAGCAATCCTTCCCTTAAAGCTGCCGTGTGGCTGTGTTGGTCCTAAATACCCACAATGGCTGAATCATATCCTGCATCTACCTAAATGGTCTTAAAAGTTGGTAAAAGTAACAGAGAACAGATGTTTTCTTCAGCTCCAATATTCTTGTGTTCTTCCTCTAACCTACCCTAACTATATTGTGATTCATCAGTTGATCTCTTGTGTGGAACTGAGTGCACTTACATAAAGTTTTCAGATGAAAGCAAGTCGAGTGGTGTCACTGACATTCTTGAGGGATGGGCTGCCATTCTGAAGGACCCTGACAGGCTTGAGGAGTGGGTCAGTGTTCATCTCAGAAGTTCATCAGATTCCTGTACCTGGGCTGGGACAATCCCCAGAATCAACATGGATGGGGGATGAATGAATGAATGATGAGGGTAGCCCTGTAGATAAGGAATGGGTCTTCTCTGATCCACTCCAGCAGATGAATGAATGTGTCATTGCAACCTAGAATGCTAACTATGTTCTGAGCTACAAAATAAACAAAACAAACAAACTACAAACAAACAAAAAAACCCCAAAACAAGTGGTCAGCAGGCCAAGAGATGTGATTCTCCCACTCTACTGTTTTAAGACTCCACCCAGCATACTGCGCCCCCAACTCTGGGGTCCCCAAAACAAGGAAGACATGGATCTGTAAGACTGGATCCTTCTCCACAGCAGGCTTACAAGAACAGTCAGAGGGCTGGAACACCTCTGTTATGGCAAAAGCCTCAGCCAGTTGTGTGTGTGCAACCTGGAGAAGAGACAGCTTTGGCCAGACCTTATTGCAACCCTTCAATATACAAAGGGGACCTATAAAAAAGATGCAGAGAGACTTTTTACCAAGGTCTGTAGTGACAAAACAAGGTATAACCATTTTAGAGTAGATTTAGACTAGATATTATGAAGATATTTTTATAGAAGTTGTGTATACACCATCCCTGGAACAGTTCAGAGTCAGGTCACAGGGGGCTTTGAGAAATCTGTCTAGAAGAATATATCCCTTTTTAGAGGCATGTCTTAGGTGGTCTTTGAGGGTCTCTTCCAACACAAACCAGTCTATGATTCTATGGTCTAGATCATCTACTGGTTTAGAACTGCAAATTTTAACACAGTCAGCAATAATAATCCTGAACAGATGTAATAATGTGGTTAATACACTGTCTTAAGGGTTTCTTCTTGATGCACTTTCTTTGAGAAAAGTTGTGTAAGTGACAATTTCAGAACAGCCCAGTGTTATAAGTCACCTGGCATCTCATGGCTGTGTCAAAGAGACACATGTTCAAAGCCTTAAGAAAAGTACTTTTGACCATATAGGAAGCAGAGGATATCATTCTTAATAGAGCTCTTTGTTAGAAAGTTGGAATCATGTACAGAAATGGGAAGCAAGCTCATTCACATAGTGTACTCCTTGGCAAACTAACAAACATGAAGGTAAATTTTACAATAACAGAAACAGTTAGGATGAAGAGACTATTTATAGGACCATGCCAACAAACAAGGTAAGTTTTGGTTTTCCAATCAGTGTTATTCAATAAATCCACTTAAAGTCTGTTTTCCTTTGCAGGTAATTCTTGCAAAGACAGCATGAAGAACATTTCCATGGAGAAGGTTAAGACTAAACAAATAGAAAATAGACAGCTGTCACACTTCTGGAGAGCTGCTATAAACTAGAATATTGACTTTGGAAAATAAAATACAGAAAGCAAAGTTAGAAATGCTTTTTTTCTTGACTCAATTTCTGAAAAAGGAAGGAAATAATAACATTTAGATATTACAAAATTACCTTTCCTGGTGAAGACAACAATCTTATAGCATTTTGTGTAACAGGTCAAAATGAACAGATATTTTTTCAAATACAAAAAGGAGCATGAAAAGAACACAAAAGAATAAAATTACATTGAGGCCCTAGAGAATAGCTTTTGCTTGTTTGAATGCATAACCTTTATTAAAAATGAAAATATTTATAGTAGATACTGCATGGAATAATGCAGTATTAAGTGATAATGCATAATAAATCAAGAGATACTGTATTCATTGTTGTTGCTTTTATCCAAGAAAAATGTTCTCTTGATGTAAACTGAAGTTTGAATATATGCATCATCATATATTTATCTGAAATAGCCTAAGAATGACACATTATATGTGGACAAATCAACTTCAGACTATGATATGGTAATTTAAGGGAAAAAAACCACCCACGTTAGCAAGACTGGAAGAACCAAATGCATCAGTGTCTAGTTCCCTATCTTTTACTGAAGAGCATCATGTAAGCCCTGAAATTACTCATAATTTTCTTTTATATGTAACAAATAAAATTTCATATATGTTATAAAATGAGTGTAATGACATAATTAATATATTCTTCCCTATTCTCATTTCACAAAGCCATATAAAACCATTTACACATTGGTTTCAAAATAAGTGTTTTAGTTATTGAACAATTGAAAGAGAATCTTTGTGGGGCTCTTTGTAAAAGTGTTTTCATGTAGTATTAGCAAGACTCTGCTAGTAGTTCTGTGTACTGTTTTCAGGAATATTAACAGTTTTTCTCCTAAGAAAACTCATTGAAAAGCATAGGATAACATGTTATAGAAGAGAGAATGTGTGATGTTGACAATACAACAGAATAACTATTACTGAATTTGAAGAAATCATTTTTACTTATAGAATCATAGAAT
>WAAB01019509.1:53470-134021 GCA_013389865.1 Piaya cayana | reverse complement strand
ACAACCCCAACTTTCTCAGCCTTACATTTTGTTGCCTGTTCTGTATCCAGAACCACACATTTTCTCATTTCCCAATAACACAAATAGCATGAGGGCAAGACCACAGTGGTGCAGAAGGACGTGTTTGCAGGAAGCAATCAGTAACAACCACTCCTTCCATTTCATTGCAAAGACAGGCAGCTGTATTAAAGAGAAAAGCTTGTGACACAGCACAGTCCCTGGGCTTTCACAACAATTTGGTTGCAGCTCAAAACATTTACAGCTAACTGATTTTCAATGTTCCCATTTCACTGGGACTCGTGTTTTCCACTAAACCAGCAGCAGCACCTGTCCGTGCCCAGTGCATCCACACTTGGATTTCCCTGGCCGGCTTCCTTACTGCTCCTGGTGATCTCAGTTCGGGATCATTTTGAATGCAACTGGCTAAAAACCCACGTGTTGATCACATATTTCTCCTCCCAAAACACAGCTGTTTCCAATCCCAGCCTCCACTGTGAAAGCCTCAGGAGCTATATGGTTTGCAGAGCTGCGTACATCCGAGACACAGACCCAAGATTTTAAACTTTGTTAAGTGTAAAGTAGCCTTTGCCATGCACTGAGCTCTTATGCACCTCAAACACAAACACAACGCAAGCAATGTTATGGACTGACAGCAGTGTCTCACATGGGTGGCGTATTATCAACACATTTTCAACACTTAACATGCATTCAAAAAACCAAAAAAAAGCCCTAAAAGTTCCAAGCTGGATGTTCAGCAAGCATTAAATCAAACTTTTTGTCTCCATCTTCTCTCCTGCTCTAAAATTGCGCGTTCACTGCCCTACAGCAGATCTACAGCTTCTTTCTCTGCATAGCTAATTAATTTTCTAAGCATAAACCACATTAAATAAAATGAATAAAAACATAAAAGCACAAAAATCAGTGGAAATGAAAATATCAAAAACAAACAGAAATCAAAGAAATTTATTTCCATCAACAAAAATACAGAATACAAAACGATACTGGTCCAACCAGGCACAGGATGCTGCAACCCTACGCAAAATCTGCTAATTCATGAGGACCTCCATTTGCACCAATCTTGCGTTTGTGTCTCCCGATGTTCTGTAAGGGATCATTCCAGCAAAAGTTATGAGTGCACGAGCTTGAGATCGAAGTTGCTAAAAAACAGAAAAATAAAGCACAGTTAAACTTTAGTATCGAAAAACTCCCAGTGAAAGCAGAGTTGGACATGAGTTAAACACTTGCCTTTCCAAACAGGCAAATATAATCTTTATTTTTCAGAGCCGCTCTCTTGATAACATATCTCTTGGAAGGAAATCCAACTATTTCCTTTTCCAACTACTAAAAGCATTTCAAATTTCCCTTCTGCTTAAATAAATAATCCCATTTATTTAAAATTACTCAATAAAAGACACTGTCCACAATGTGTACTGGAACAATCTTGACATTTCTGCATGAAGTGGGCTTTCCCAGGGCAAAGAACTTTTTCCCACCTTGCAAAATATAAAGTTGACCCTGCTGAAATACAGCACCGAACATTCACAAAGCAGAAGCACTAGAAACAAAGCGGTGGTGCCACACACAGGCCTGGGGTCTCCAGCATCACCTACAACACACCAGCATCCTTAAAGGCTCTTCATTCTGTAACACGATGGTGTTGCATTCGGAGACCTTTGTCTAACATAACTAAATTCCTCCTTGTGCACCAGAATGCTACATTATGTCTGCATCCCTTCAGCTGTTACTTCTTTCATTTGTTAAAACCGTTAGTAAATTAAAAGTAGAATCATTCTGATACCTGGTAGATGACAGGAGAACAGAAAGAGCCCCAATCTTTATGGAAAAGCATGCAGACTGACTGTTTTGATTGCTCACAGTGCTTTCTTCTTAAATATTAAGCATTTCTACATTACTGTACTAGAAGATCCCACTGTTCAAATCTTTGTTTAGTCTGCCATCTGTGGGGAAAGATGAATCAGCTTGGCTTGCAGTGGGCATGGTAAATCCAACAGCAGGAACTTTCAAATGGAGAAGTGACCGAAGCTCGTTACACAGCCGGGAACAGTTGAAAACACCATCCCTGATGCCCCTCTGGGCAATTCTACCCCTTTTTCAGGGTGATGTTAAATGAGCCAGTTATTCAACGGCAACAGGAGAGCTTTGGAAAACAATAATGGAAAAACTGGGATGCTCAGCTGTTTGTTTCAAGACACTGTGTAAATGCTATTGCTTAAGTTGCGCAAAAACACCTTTAACTTTACATGCGGGACAGGAAAGCAAGTATTTTTTAGCACTGAGATCAGGGCCCTTTAATCTTCTGTTTCCATTATCCTGTTTGAAGGGAAGCCCTGACTTGTCGCTGTCTACAAAGCCCGGTGGCTTAGCTGAAACACAGAGAGGTTCTCATCCCACGCTGTGTTCCTGTCTGGCTGAGGGTGGATAAACACCAAAAGCTGCAGTCGGCATGCAGCGCTGCAGCAGGAGGCACTCCTCCCTTCCTTAGGCCTCTGGGGTGCACAGAAAAACTGTGACAGACCCAGTTGCTACAAAGCTCGCTGGACAGCTTCCCCAGCCCTAGGTTACCACCTGGCTAACAACAATGCACTGGCTACTTGACAAGGTGGTTTGGAAATCACTTGTTCTGTTCCAGTCACAGCCAACTCTTCTTCTAGTCTGCTTCCAAGTCTGTTACACAGCAAGGCTGTGTAGTTTGTCTGACCTGTTGCCTTTCTGAGGAGGTCAAAACAGGTCGGAAAAAATTCTTCACAGAAAGGGTCATTGGGCACTGGAATGGGCTGCCCAGGGAGGGGGTTGAGTCACCTTCCCTGGAGGTGTTTAAGGCACAGGTGGACAAGGTACTGAGGGGCATGGTTTAGAGACTGATGGGAATGGTTGGACTCGATGATCCGGTGAGCCTCTTCCAACCTGGTTATTCTATGATTCTATGAGATGAAAAAAAGCATAATAAAGTGTCTGACTCTTGGAAATTAAAATACCAAGAGACAGACACTCTCGCTGTGTCTCAGGAAGGCTTAGGAGCAGTGCAAGGTACTGCTCCCATAACCTTTTCAGTGGCAATGAAAGCGGAGCTGATCTACTTTTAAAAAATCAAAACAACAGGATAGGTTGCAATACTTCAGGAAGAATGAATGGAAGTTTGCAGAGGTTAAGAGCGGCCTGGAGGTCTAGGTGTTCTATTGGCTGTAATTACCTAATGAATGTTAGGGTTGCTGGCGATTTACAGTAAGACCACAAATTAAAAAAAAAAAATTCCATTCATTTCATGACTTAATTGTGCCACTGAGATAAAGCCCTTGGGCTGCTCCAGAGAGTTTGTGACCCAGGATCAGGGTGTGGAGCATATGACGTTGCTGTCACCTGGGTGACACTCATGGCACCTGGGTTAGGGCTGTCACCGCAGCTGTGGTTCTGGTGCTGCCGTCTGGGCTCACTGCGAGCTCTGCCTGACATCTGACAAGACGGAACAGCAAGTGGGACAGGACTTTGCTCCCTCATTCCCAAACCTAATTAATGTAGATATATTAAAAGACTCAAAACACAGCATAGGTGATTTCATTCAGAAATAAACAAAACGCCAGCTCTGACCCTGAACCCATACATTTCTAAAAAAAGTCCACTTCAACACCACAGGAGCCGTTCCAGCAGAGACCATCACTGGGTTCAGGAGGCTCCAGAGGTGCGATTCCTCTCCATCCTGCCCTCTCTGCTGGGTCTGCACTGTTCCTGCCAAGCCCCTCTACTCTCTATCCGTTCCAGCAGCATCTCGCCACAGGCAGTCAGCAGACCAGAGCATGGCACCAGAGGGCAAATGTAAGAACCGTGTGTTCCTATGCTGGGAGACTCCATTCCCTGCTACGTGGAATAAGCCTCAGACATACAAACAGTTGTTACCTTGTGTTTACAAATTCTTCTGGTATACAGAGGGATTTCAATCTGTCTGCTCTGATGGATCAACAGCAAATTTCAACAGGTTGTTCAAGGAAAACCAAGGGTTTTTTTGCTTGTGCTGTCTACTGGGCAACGCATCAAGACTGTTAAAGCTTCAGGAAGAGTCTGATATTCCCTAAAACTTGCTTTCCTGTGGAAAAAAAAAAAAAAGCTGCCTTTCTCCTAGGGAAGTTTAAATAAAAAAAATTCTTGCCAAGCACCGCCTGCAGAAGCTCCTATCTGCTTTCTCTGTTCAGGTGAACAGGGAGGCTTCACTGAAGAAACACCTCTCTTGTCACATTTGAAATGCCCTCAATTTTTCCCACCCTGAGTTGCTTCCCAGATAGGGAAACTGAAGCAATCTAGATTTCCTGCTCCTGCAGTCCTGGGGGAAATTCTTCAGGCTAAGAAAAAAGGGGAACACAGGCTAAAGCTGTTCTTACCCTACCTTCCTTGTGCCCATGCTCGGTATTCTTCCATGCATGCAAAACTTCAGGCAGCTGGGAGCTACAGGGCAGTAGGTTTTTCCTCTCCAGCTAACCCTACACTGGCAGATTTATGCTCCCTGCTGACATTACAGTCAAAGAGCTCTTCTCTCATCACTCCCTGACTGCAGAGGCAGCAGGGACTTGTCCCTTCTGACCATTAAGCATGGCTTTTATTGCACACGGCAGCTAGAGGTCCATGACTCAGAAACCCTGCCTCTCCAACACTACTGATACTCTTCTGCCGTGAGATCCCACCACAAGGCCAGAAGCTTGATTAACAAAAATTTAAGCCTGAAAAAAAGGAACCTTTCAAGTGTTTTTAGCAAGGTACATCATCAGCTGATCTCCATAGGTGGAACAGGACAAGAGTGCAGAGTGTGTTTATGAAGCACATTCACACTGAGCGTGTGTTTGATGTGATACTTTGTCACGGTGACTTCCTTCTGCACAGACTCCTGCCTGCAAAGCTGCTGATCCCATCACCCATCAGCCCAACAATCCTTGGTAGGCAATGGTCACGGAATTCATGTAAAGATGAGGCAGCACTGCACCCCTATGGAGATGGTAAATGCTTCTACATAAGGCACAGGACTGAAATCACAAACCCAAGATAAAAGGCTAACTTGGAAAGCAAGAAGGTAAGGCTGCTTGCTCAGCACCAACACTATGAACACTCAGAGCAAGAAATGATTTGTGTTAGCCCGGGGCTTCCTCACACAGGCAGAATTTAAGGTGGGAGAAGCCCAGGCAGCATGCACCCTTCTCCAGCACTGCTGATCGGGAGTACAAGCACAGCATCGAAGCAGGATCCTGTAGCTCACACAGGCTGCACACCAAAGACAAAATCTGTATTGCTACTTGAGCATTTAATTTTCTGTTATAATTAAATATGCTACTAGGATTTTTACCAATATTGCAATTTACAGGCAAAGGGCACTCTGGCAGATGACAAAAGCCTGGAATAAAGCTGGCTGTGGCCCAAGCTGGTTTCCCTTCTGAAAAAGAGCTGATATTTATTTCCTAATCTGCAAGGTGGGATGAGTGGTTTGGCCTTGGTTTTCAAGTGCCTCTGGCAGCTTTAACTTATTAAGAGCTACAACACCAAACCCAGTAACAGTTAAGCTGAGAGCCCTTCTGCCCAACACAGCCCACTGACAGGTGACTGCCCACAAATCTGGCTGCGCCCTGTAAGTGGCATCTATTTTGAGGCCTCATGGAGGTGTGGGCTCCTATCATTGGTTGGGGAAATGCTTCAGCACCAGCTCCAGCAATGAAGTCAAACCCACTGCTGTCAGCCATTCGAACCAGGTCATCAGACCAATCACCGCAGCAGCTGGAAGCTGCTTGCTCCACTGCGGAGGCAGCAGAACAGCTGGCAAACTGCTGCAGCCACACACCACCTGAATGTACTTGAACATCTCAGTGTGCTGCCCAAGGACACTTTGGAAATATCAGCCCACATCACCAGAGAAGCGAGCCAAGGGGAGAAGTCAAGGAACGCTTGTTTTCTCTTGCTAGGAGGTGGATATATAGTGTAATACATCTTAATTAGCTCCATGCCATTTAGAGCAATATCCTTTCTTTACACAAAGCTGAAGTTACGAGAGTCTAGTCTCAACACTCTAAGTAACTGAGCAAGATGAGTAGTCCAAGACTCCAAGTAACTGAGCAAGTCAAAAGTGAAGACCATTAGATATTCACAGTTATTTGTAGCCCATTCCCTTGAAGTCAGGGGAGAAAGGAAGTAGGAAAACTGGTCAGACAGCAAGGATGATAATCTTACCGAATCTCTATCTTCCATTACCCGCTGGGGTCTGGCAGGAGTGGCTGGGCTAGTGCCTTTCATCCTCTTATATTGGGTGAATAAAATATTCATGGTTGCGAGCAGGACCTCAGATAAATTGTGCCTGATCTACACAAAGAAGGGAAAAAAAGAAACATACACTGCAATGAAGAATAGGTTGGTAGAATCATTACTGCTGCTATGACATCAGAAAACCAAGCAGGGATAACTATGGTTGATATATAGTTGTATAACAGTTACACATTTAATAGTTACTCCTGCTGCGATTCCACCACCTGGCACAAAAACTTACCTGGAGTTTTGAGACAGCTACGCATAAAGGCTGCACTTTCATGTTTGAGAGGTACAGTTCAGATAAAACCCAAAGCACTTGAACACAAAACACACCCAAGTACACACAAACACTGTATAAAAGAGAAGACTCACCCTCCAGTTAAATCAGTTCAAAAGCAATAATACCTTTCCATTATGCTTCATCTGCTAACACCCAAATACGTGAGTTCCTCTAGTTTGGAAGGAAGGAAACACAAGCCCCTACAAATGCTCGGTGACCATTGAGAGCAGAGAAGAACTAAGCCAGCAGCACAGCTGAAATTTTTCAGTATTGCAGATTCTTGAATCAAATTTGGTAAGTTCAGAGAGATTCAGATCTGCAGGTGCCTTCTTCAAAATGGAGACAGGATTTCTCAGTAGGGAATTTCTAGCGCTCTGAAGAGCAGCCTTAAGAAGAAAAAGTTGCAAGCCAAGAATCTACTTGTATGAAATAATTCCATCCTATTCCCCCATTAAAGAATAAGAACGATGAGATTTTTAAGAACCTTTTAACAGAGCAAAAGGCTTTCAGAAGCTAAACCCAAGAGACATTACTTACTTCATCGCTGAAATTCCGGAAGGCAGCAACTCTCTCCTCTATACAGTCTTGGCTAAGAGGTACAAGCTTTAGGCGTTCAATAACCTTCAAAAAGAAAAGCAGGAATCAGAGTAGGTAATCAATGTTCTATGCACCATATACAATTACAAGTATATTTTAAAAGTTTTAATTAAATGCTACCGATTTCATTCAAGACAAATAACGTCATTATTATTTATTGGTTTATCTCTTCACTTTGTTGACTAACAGGAACATTTTGTTCAATGTCTACAAAAAAGCTCCAGAAAGATTGTCCGCATCATCAAGCAAGAGAGACACATTTTTAAATTCCTACTGAATTACGGTAACTTCTCACTCATGAAACATAATTTTTTTTGTTTTAAGTGATGTTATTTGAGACATTCTGGGCTTTCAAGGGCATTAGGAAGGCTTCACTTCAAACAGAACTCTTGAAACTTACATCAAAGGCCCTGTCAATGTGACCAGCGTGATATTCATCAAAAAATGTCATTAAGTCTAGCAGAAGGTAGAACGTGGAGTCAATGGATTTCTTTGCACTTATCCCCTGAGCTTTGTACCTGAAAGAAATTGTTTTACAATGTTATTGTGGAAAATGGCAACCGTTTATAAATGTGCTCTTGCAGTTCTTAGAAACAGAGACATCAAGCACAAGGACAGAAGGCGTCCAATAAAGGACAGCTTTCATTTTTCTGGAGAGGCAAAATTTTCACGGGTTATGTTTTTTTTAAAGATACTTCTAACTCACTTCTACTTTTCCATCAGATTCAGCATTTGTTTCCTCTCAAATGCTCACATTTCCCATATTCATAGGGAAAACAGTGACGGGAACCAGAGAACTGCAAGGCAAGCAAAGCGCTGTACAAGCACAACTGCCTGCTTAAGGCAAGAAGTTAAGAGTTAAAAAATAGATTAGATGCTTCTACGTGCTCTCTCTAGCTACACTTGCATCCAGGAGATAGACTGGAGGGCTGTCTGCTCACACTCCTCACTTCCACTTGTCTCTTTTATAAACACAGCACTTCCTTACAGTAACAGGCTGTGGAAGTGAGCCTCACTGGTTGTATTAGCCACATAAGCACCTCAGCTTAAATGTTCCCTCTTCTGCTCCCATTAAAGCAGCAGTGAAATACAGTTTTCAGACAGCTCCTGAATGCGGCCACTCCGCTGTCACAACTCAGAATTGTTAGTATTGTATTTCTCTCAATACCATTCCAAACAGGTGAATCGTATGCAATGATACTTTTACGACTCGTCTTCCCTGGAGGTGTTTAAAATGCGGGTGGATGAGGTACTGAGGGACATGGTTTAGAGATTGGTGGGAATGGTTGGACTCGATGATCCAATGGGTCTCTTCCAACCTAGTGATTCTATGATATTTTGTTTTAAAAATAATCGAAACCACACAATTCACCCTATTTATTGCTCTTTAATAGGTTCTGTCTCCTGCTGGCAATCCTGCAATTCCCTTTTCCCGATTCACCTACAGATAAAACTTCCTGCCCAATTTACCTGCCCTGCCCCTGCAGGTCACATTTCTGGTGTCAGCGCTGCAAGGCAGCATGAGCAGGACAGGGCAAACTGACCTTTCCTCTGTCTTCCCAAACAGAATGTCTTCCCTGCTGTGGATGCCACAGTTCAACTAGCAGAAACAAAGCCAGGATTGAACACCCACTGAAGTGACAGTCGCAGGTGAGGCCCTGCCCCCTTGTCTTACCTCTCAGCAATGGAATGGGCCATGTTCTTCAACCGCTCTTTGTTTGACTGGGGAGTGCCCATCTGGGGAACAACGGGACTGAGGAGCTTGTTCATCAGTTCTAAAACTTTGTCCGGGTTCTGTTGGCATTACGGTTACCCACAAATAAAAGAAGCATGTTAGGATGTAGTGTTTTAATCTCACCGAAAAAGCAGAAAGGTCTCATGCAGTGGTGCCCATTGCAAGCTCAGAGATGCCTCCCTCCCACCGAGTCAAGATCCTATTAGCTAATGAGCAACATAACGCTGCTGACTCATGTGAAAAGCTATTTTCCCCTAATTTTTCTCTAAAACAGTGGCTATGGTTGTATCCACTTTTATTTCTAAAACATCTCAGAAGGAAATGAGTATTTCCTGTAAAACCAACTACTTTAGATTTCAATTCAGCATCTCTGAAACTGGAAGAGCACACTCCAGGCAAGTAACCTCACTAGCCAGAATACAATCATGCAGGGAGCAATCTCTTCAAATGACCACACTGACCAAGAACCAGGATGTCGGAATGGGCCGGAGCGTAATCCATCTGGGTTTGCTCACTGAAATCCCTTCTCCATGCAGCCAATGGCTCTGCTTTAACAGTAGCAGAAATAAACTGCTTGAATAAGGGCAATTCAATCTCCGAGATGAAATTTAACCGGCTAATCACAGGGAGAATGCTTGAAAAAGCATAGTGAATCAGGTACACACATATAAGGCAGCACATACTTACCTTTGCAAGGTCGTAGAGTTTTGCAGCTTCTTCAAACAACCCTTTGTTTTCTGCTGCAGAAGCCACTTTGTTAATAATGGGTTTTGTGTCACTCGTGAACTTGTCTATCACTCCAGGCTAAAGGGGCGAGACACAAACGAAAGGAGAGAAATTGGGTTGCTTAATAACTCTGGAATATACTGTCAAGGCAATGAACATTTACATGTTGGATTATGATTAGAATGGCCCGTACACTTCCATGGGAGTACGCTATCTTTTTTGATAGAAGCAATGACTGCAGCACAAGTCCTAATCTTAAAATTAAGTTTTAAACAGCCCTGAATCATAGAATCACCAGGTTGAAAGAGGCCCACCGGATCATCAAGTCCAACCACTCCCACCAATCTCTAAACCATGTCCCTCAGTACCTCATCCACTTGCACCTTAAACACCTCCAGGGACGGCAAGTCAACCACCTCCCTGGGCAGCCTGTTTCCAGTCCCAAATGACCCTTTCAGTGAAGAATTTTTTCCTTATGTTGAGCCTGAACCTCCCCTGTGTCGAGCCTGGACCTCCCCTGGCGGACCTTGAGGCCATTCCCTCTTGTCCTGTCCCCTGAAGTCTGCTTCACACAAAAAGCTTCCAAACTTGCCACAAACAGGAAAAACTTCATTGATCGTCTGAAATTTTAATCATTTGCATGCACTCTCCCTCTTTTTCACACGAAACCATAAGGTTTCCATTACCTTATGACAGCATAAGCTTACATTTTACTTTTAGATTATTCCTTTTACAGCAGAAGATCCATCACAACTATGACTGGCTGATCTTTGATCCAATGCCTACCCTCATCTCTATGGAGAAGACAGATCACTTGTGGCTATGCCTGTGCTCTGTTTGCCCTTGCTCCCTTCATTACAAGGATTTTTAATGGGCTGCAATACATTTCTTCAAGGATTTTTAATGGGTTGCAATACATTTCTTCTCCAAGGTGACTGAGCATAACGTCACGGGGATAGTTTTCACACATTCTTTGGTTAACAGAATCTCATGTGCACTTACAAGCATATAAATATAAATTGTCCACTCACCTTTCTACTGCCATCGTTTTCCAGCTTCCCAAGAATCATATCAAACTACATCCACACAAATGTAATGACAGAAAAAAGGAAATAAAACCAGAGGGGTGAATTGCACATATCTCACAACATAATTATCAAGTACAAAAATGTAGTCATGGATTAATGACAAAAAGCAACTATATTAGAATTATTCATATATAAATAAATAACAGGCAAAAAGATGTGATTAAATAACTTAAACATATGGTCACCATGAAAGCTCCTGTCACCTAGGTCTGTATCAGGCAGAAAAGGTAAACAACTGTTTAAGACTGTCCTGCCTAATAAAGGTTTCAATGAAGAAATAAATTTCAGTTCAGGTGAGGAAGGCAAAACATGGACAAACATACCTCTCTGCTTTCAATTACTAGTTCGCTAACACAACGCAAAAACATATTCTCTCCTTGGCTGTCCTTCTCATTCCTACAAAAGAAAGGGAAGGAGGGAAGTATTCCTGTTTCTGAGAACTTCACAAGTAAGCATTATTAAGCAGTAATAACTAGAAGAACATCTAGAGACATGTATTAGCTCCTACCTGAGAAAGTAAAAGTACTGCAGAGCTTCCCTTGGGTCTGTTGATTCAAACTTACGGGTGTAAAGCATCAAAAGCCGCACAAAATTTAGGCGCCTGATTCCAGGAGGGTCACCAGCTTCATGGCTTACTGCAGTGTCAGAAATAGCATTATCAGAGAATCTAATGCCAGGAAATGTCGCTCTGATCTTCATCTCAAATTTGAGCTCTGGATCACAGCTCTAATGTAACTAATACAGTTGACTTTTAGGAGAACTGTGATAAATGCTGCTTGTTTGATCAGTTACACAGACCTGCAGGGCCTACAGGGCTCTCTAAGGGATCAGAAAGCATTATTTTATAATAAAGTGCATAGGACTTACATAGCTGAGCACTCTGCCCAGAAGATTTCAGGAGCAATTTTAACTCAAACAGGACCAATGCAACGTGAACAGCGTGACAACGCAAGCGCTCCGTCCGGAAGAGAAAAGCAATTGCAGCTTCAAACTGTGCTGTCAAGAACAGTACTTGGAAGTAGAGGAAAGGCTGCTGGTTCACTGCAAAATGTGATTCACCTGAAAAAAACAAACCCACAACACACACAGACAGAGCGTAAGTGGAAATGATTTTGCAATCAGAGATCACTGACAGTGAATGCTTCCTGTCACAGTGCATCACAATTGCTTATTCAGTGCCAAAAGAAATAAACGCACCACACAAAACCGAATAGTGTTCCACTGCAAATATATCATGAAAGACCACAGCATAAAGATGTATTCAGGAAGTGAAAGCGAATAAACAGTTACTCAAAAAAGTTCCTTTGTTCTTTCCCGACAACGGACCATCAGCTCTAATAGACTGCAACAGATTCTCTAGAGATCACAACTTTTTTAGACTTATGCCAAAAATTTTAAAACCCTGGATTTTCCTGCTCAGTGACACCAACGGTACCATGTTGTATTTCTTTTCCACACATTTTTACCTGGGTGTGAGCGATACAGACTAGAAATCTGGGGAGAATCAAACCCTGTATGTTGTGGATAGATCAAGTGATCTGATTTTGAATGACTGGAAGATAATTATGGGAAAGGGTACTCTCTTGGGCTGTGGATGTTGCTAAAACTTTCTGAAGTGGAACGAACTGTGATTTGGGGTCCCCAGAAAATGGCTTGAAGTAGTCATTTAAGAGAACAACAAACAAGAGATGAACACAGAGAAAAGCCTTGGAAATACGTGCCTACAGTAGATAACGACTGCTTTTCTGTTCTGTATTCCAAAAGCTGGAAGTTTTGCTAAAAGATCTTAGTGTACTTTTGGTGAGAGAAAGGAATCCATAGATCAGAATGGATAAAGTACAAACAGCAGCAGTGCTGTTCACAGTTGAATATTTGCTCCCTGGATTGCTGGAAACGCATAGGACTCATTCATTGTGTCTTACTGAAGTCTGCCATTGCCCTAGGGAAGCAGGCTGCCCACAAACACCCTAACGATGCTGGTTGCTAGTGGAGGGCTACAGGGTTTTATGGGGACTCTGGGGTTGTGTAACAATGGGAAAGCGCCCTAAGCAGAAAAGCAGAGCCCCAGCTAACACAGCTCTTGGTGCTTTCTTACCATAGTCTTCTAGCAGCTGCTTCTGGAACTGTGATAACGTTAAACGGTCTTGTGGAGAACTTGCACTGCTGTCATCAAAACACACTTGGTTCAGCTAAAATACACACAGAAAGAAGCAGAGATATTTCAGCTTCACCTTGCACAAGATATTCCTTCCTTTTGAAGCCTCTCCTGAGATCTGACCAACTGACTAGAAACTACTTCTAGTCACAATATCAGGTCCATCCATGGCTGGGAAACAAAGATTTCTAAGGTAGCAACAGCAGATATAACCCAGGGGTCCTTCTGTATCTGTCCGTGCTGTCAAACTCCAAAGCTGGGACTTTGAATACTCACTAAACAATAATTAAAAGCAGTATTTTTCTATCCACTCTTAACAAATACATTATTATACTCCCTCTTTCTGATAAAGGAAATGGGCACTGACAAGTACATATCACGCCCCACCAGCACTGTAAGGACATTGGACTATACAGAGACACTGACAAGCATTATCTTCTGCCAGTTGACACAATTTCAGCCATAATCCATCCAGAAAGGAAAATTCAAAGGATCCTCAGTGTAGCCAGCTAACACTACTTCTAAAAACAGCTGACAAAGATCAGTGTCAAATGAAGAGCACAGCACTTCCCAAAACAAGCATCCTCAAATTAACACCTGATAGCACAAGGGCAACGGAGCATCTCTGGGACTGAGGTCCCAGCCCTTCACTATCTGCAAGGTCACGCGCATCATATTGATGCAAAACACCAGACCTAGTAGCAGGGAGGAGCAGAGCAGTGTGAAAATGCAATATTACCTAGACCTGTTCTCAAAAAGAAGAAAAAACAATCACCAACAAAACAAGCCCAACACCACACTTACTTTTAGCCAAAGATAATCTTCTGTTTTATCAGCAACTTCGCTCTGGTTATCCGTGATGTCACAGTGGCCAATAATACAATAAACAGCCCTCTTGTATGGGTCAGTATTATTTCTGAGAGCTCGTCTGTAATGAAGACGCAGTTTATTTTCTGTGGCAGGAGATAGCCTAAGGGAAAAAAAAGATTGAAGGAAAAGACATGAAGCCCCTCTTTGTCTGAATATGAATTCATATAAACAGATGCATATTCACAGCAAAATGTAAAAATGTTGTATACATGAAGTCAAACATATAATTAATGGAGAATCATATTCAAATACCCATTATGGGAGGTAAAAAAAGAAATCACTCTCTTTAGGGGTGCATCAATATTATGGTAGACGAGCAGAAAAAGGGAGCTCACACATCCTACCGTTATACAGGGCAGATCTTACGGTAAAAAAGCAAAGCTACACCACTGTATTATTTTTTAAATGTAAATTTTTGTATATTTTCAAACAACTCTTTCTCAATGGAGATTTCTATAGACTTCAAAGTCATAAATTCAAATATGGAAAATTCTTGTACGTAACTTGGGTAGGTAATATAAGCACCAGGCAGCCACCACTGCCAGGAGAGACCCAAGCTGCTTCTATTTTGACCAAGCTACCGATTATTTACTCCACAGCAACTCCAGCCCCTCACAAACACCTTTCCTAGCTCCCAGTTACCTTCTATCTTTACTGTGCATGTACTCCTGGAACCAGGTTTTAAACTCTCCCAGCTGGTGCTGTGCACTTTTCACCACATACATGGCTGCATTCAGATCTCCACAGCGCATGCAGTAGTAAATCAAAGCCCAGACAGGATGGCCTTCCACCTCACCGTCCTGAAAATAAAGTAAGAAATAATTATTTTTTTCCTTAAAAAAAGCAGCATGTTTGAATTAATTTTCTTTGCAATTTGTGTCATTTGTTATTTCTGCCCTTATACCCACACCCTTGCTTGGGTAAACAATTCTGTTTGTGTTACGGAAGGCAGATACCACGAGGTGTAAAGGATGGGGACTCTCTTCTGCTTGCCCAGACTTCAGTTCTGAAAGAGGTTCTGACAATCCCAGGAATCACACACACACAGAGATAAGCTCCCCATCCAGGAGGTGGATCTGGACCACCGAGGTATTAAAAGCATTTGTATTGAAACAGAAAGATACCAAACTAATCTCAGCAGGTAAGAAAAGGACAGCAAGCTCCAGCTATGTGGCTCCAAATGTTATAATTGGAGATGTTCAGTGCCAGGTTGGATGGGGTTTTGACAAAACAGATACAGTGTGAGGTGCCCCTGCCATGGCAGAGGTTTGGAACTGGGTGGGCTTTCAAGTCCCTTCCAACCCAAACCATTCTATGATGAATTTGTTATAATTTTGATAGGAATGGTTGGACTCAATGATCTGGTGGGTCTCTTCCAACCTGGTTGTTCTATGATTCTATTTCATTTAACTTTTAACTTTTTTAACCCAGCCTGACTATTTATCTGGTAATTTTGTAGGTGCACAACTGTGCACTTTCTACTATGTGCAGGTGAGCAGGATTTTATTCAGAATCCTAAATAAAAGGCTCAGGCTACAATTCAGATTGATCCATTACATATTTAGGCCACAACTGGCATGGTAGAACAGGGAGATTATATCATAACCTATTTTAATATTTGCTTATTGATCTCTAAATGGACCACTAGAAGAGACCATAATTTCTAGGTTTAGAACTCAAACTACTAAGCACCACCATGCTTTGGAATGAGCTCTGAACTCAAACTGATTCCCTACTATCTTCCATTTCCCTAATGAAAAATTCCAGAGAAGGAACAAGAGCCCGCTGCCCTAAAAGCAGTTTAAGGAACAGAGAAACCACTGGAGGCTGCACCAGTTGCCTGGCTGTGCTGGAACAAACCGATTTGTGTTATTATTTTAGCTCAGTTGCTGAAAACAATGCATGTACCTGGAGACCAGGGACAGGTGCAGGGAGTTTGATGTTCAAGAAGCTGTGGACTAGCTGGTAGGTCCCTGGGACCCCCCCAAGCTGAGCCTGGTGCAGGTTGCCAAAGACTGTCACAAAGGTGTAATTTTTGTAACTGAAAAACAACACAAGCAAAACAAACACATGAGCAGATTGAAATACACTCGCTACAAAAACACGCACTGCCTTTCAGATCCAACCTAACTAGCAATTTAAAGCAAATTACCTTGATGTTCAAACATTATCATTACAACAAAATTAGGCAAAAACTTCTGTCGATTTAGGTAGATCCTTACATTCAACAGTCTCAAGAGGAACCACGCTTCGAGTCTGTAGCATACTGCTCCAGGTTCAACTCTTATGAGGCTCCCCTCATTACTTTCTCTTAGTACTAAGTTAAACTCAATTACACAACTGGCAAAAAGCCTTTCCACCCCAGTACTTTTAACTCTCAATCCTGTTACAAAAGAACAGTTAAAACACCAGAGGTATGTTTGTCTCTCCTCCCTGGCCTACGGACAAATACGAACTTTAGGGCATGGACTTACCAGAAGGAAATTACAGAGGAAAAAGGAATGTAGATAAAAACAACTGATAAAGGCAGCTTTGAGAACACCTTCTAAACTAACCCATCAAAGCCTTTACTCAAGGCAGGTGAATTTAACAATTCAATTTAACAAATATTCACGTCTAGAAGCAGTAGTCTGGGAGGTCTGTACACTGAAGAAAAACATACATAAACAGCAGCAATAAACTACACAACATTCTTTTTTTCCCTCTGCAGTAAAAGATAGACTCATGCACCACCAGACTGTAAAACTGAAAGGTTCTGCTAAACACGGGCAAGTATCAGAATGGCTTGAGAACTAACATTATGGCTGAGTTAAGCACACACTCCTCAGGGCATAAGATCACAGTTGCTCCAAGGGAACTGATACAAGAAAAGCTGTGAGCAGCACTGCATCTCCTCCTCGTACATGTGAGGGGCTCGTGAGGCATGAAAACACCCCAGTATCAGCCAATTAAGACCAGGTTGGATGGGAACTTGAGTAACCTGATTCAGTGGAAGGTGTCCCTGTCTGTGCCAGGGGAGTTGGGACTGGAAGGGCTTTAAGGTCCCTTCCAACCCAAACAATTCTACGAATCTATTCTACGATTCTAATTCTCACTAGCAAAGAAAAGCTACAAACCCAGGCACAGGTTGGTTGGTTTGTTCAAAAAGCCAAAACCAACAAGTCTGAAGGGCCTAATTTCTACAACTGGGAGGGCTGGGGGGCAACTATACATAGCTAATTCCTAATTTCAGTTACCAGGCAACGGCACTGTGAAAATTTAGGAAGTTAGATATTTGGCCACTCAGGTTGAGAGTCATTGGCTCATTGCACACTGCTGAGACAGAAGAACTGGAAATAGAAGATCCTTCTGATGTGTCAGTTCATCCATGCATGGGCAAACACGCTGTTGCCACCACCCCGGGGTGACAGAAAGTGCTGATGAGGTGTGGCAACCAGCTGTCAGGGGCCAAGAAGATGTTGTGCCAGGAGCTGAAAGCATCTCTTCCCAGTGGGCTGTATCAGCACTCAGTGCTCAGATGGCAGCTCTGCATCTCTAACAAATGCCCCTGCACAACACTGCAGCTATCGTTGGTTTTCTACTGCTGCATTACATGGGCAGCTGCTAGATAAGAAGCACTGCAATATCCATGTCTGCAGTTATTCATTGAATGGTTTGGGTTGGAAGGGACCTTGATGATCACCCAGATCCACGCCCCTGCCATGGGTAGGACACGGCCCACTGGATCAGGTTGCTCAAAGCCCCATCCAACTGGGTCTTGAACACTTCCAAGGAAGGGGCAGCCATGACTTCTCTAAGCAGCCTGTACCAGTGCCTCATCACCCTGATCACGAAGACTTTCTTCCTAATGTCTAATCTAAATCTTCCCCGTTCCAGTTTAAAGCCATTACCCCTTGTCCTATCTCTACGTGCCTTTGTAAAGAGTCCCTCCCCAGCTTTCCTGCAGGCTCTTCCAGGTACTAGAAGGCCACTATAAGGTCTCCCCAGAACCTTCTCTTCTCCAGGCTGAACAATTCCAATTTTCCCAGCCTGTCCTCACAGCAGTGGTGCTCCAACCCACGGATCATCAGAAGTTAAAAGGTAATACGGCCACCCAGGGATTCAGCTTTTGGCTGTTTCATAGCCTTCAATTCTCTGAAGCATTTTCCTGGACAAGGAGCCTAGGCTCCCCTTGCTACTTCCTGATACAGACAGTACATCACTTTCCACAGTCTGATACATCATTGCCACATGTCTCAGCTTCAGCCTCTTCAAATCATATGAAAACCTTTCAGGGTAGGAATGGCACATGATCAGAGCTGGACTCGCTGCATCAGATCTCTCCCTACAGCTGCCCTTGCTTCTCCCAGCACTCACTGCTCCTGACAGCAACCAGCATTCAGAAAGGGAGTACAGAAAAGGGGATTTTTTTTTTTGGCAGAAGGGAAATAGATCTCTTTCCACAAGTGGAAAATCTTCACATAGCACTATGACAGATAAAGAATATTTAAAGGCAACACAAAAGAAAGAATAAAAGGTCTTTGCATCCTCCAAACAACCTCCCCATGGATTCAAGGCCTTTTTAACTGAAACAGTTTTATACTCAAGTGGCTGCTTTAAGCCCTGCAGAACAGAAAAGACAAGCAACAGACACTTCTGTGAAGAGCAAGAGGTACCTGAGTTGCTAGTACTTTTTTTCTGCATCACAAAGTCATTCTGGCTTATTATTAAGGAATTCTATTAAACCATGCTACCCAGAGCAAGCACCTTACCTTTGTTCTAGGTAGTGCAGAGCCTGCCTCACGAACTCCATACGCACCTCCATGCTGGTTCGCACTTTCAAGACATCGCTAGCAGGAACCAGGGTAACATCAGTCATTTGTTTCACCATGGCCCACATCTCAGAGATGTTCTATAAACAAGCCATTCCACACAATAGCGATTAGTACAGAGACGAACAAGCAACACTGTTTTGAGTTACATGGAGTTTTGATGCTTAAGAAAAGCATAAAAACCCAAGAGCAATGTCTGTTTAGATTTGTAACAGAAATATTTGATGCAGTCATGAAGGCCAGCAACTTCTGTCCTGCAGAATTCAAATTTCCCAGCCTTCTCTGCATAATTCTTGGGTGAGAAGATGGCTGTAAATATTGTACCTACAATTGTCACCGAGGACCAGCAATGATTACCAAAACTAGGCTGGGTACTCGGTGCTCAGACTCCTTCCCCAATTCCAGCTTTTACATCTCACTCAAAGACCAATCATCAGCTTTGCATGTAAGCAACTGCTCTGGCTGCTGTTGGAAATCTGTGCGATGGGCTGTGATGAGGAATACCTAAAGGACATCAATCACTTGGGACAAGACTCAGGTCTGAAAAAAGTGCTGAAAACCATCCAGACCTGTTCATTCAAAAGGATGAGATTGTATCAGTATCTCCAGGACTAGAGTATCCCTGCTGAAACAGCAGAATACGGAGAAGCAGCAGCACTGTTGGCTCTAGCACGTTTGGGCGGGCGTTTGATCTTGGCACTTCACAGCAAGAACATTCAGACTCACCATGCTGTCCCTAGCAAGATGAACAGAGTTGCTCAAAGTGAGGATGTACACCTGTAATTCAGATCTGACTGAAGCATCTGCTGCTCGGCTTCTGAACAGCTTTTTGTTCTCCCCATTTGCCAAGATTTTCATGGCTTGACTCCCCTGCAGTGTTCTCCTCCAAGCGTTCCTCAAAGGGGGCCAGGTTTATAGATTTGGGTTTTTTTGGGGTGGATCAAAGCGACACAATTAAAGGAGTAGGGAAAAAAAGAAAAGCAAAGAGATGACTGGTTAAAAGTCAATTCTAGAGGCTTTAGGCTTTGTGATTGGAGCCTGCTTCAGCTCTAGCAGGGTCTGACTGAAGACCCTTTACCTGCAGCTAAACATATTGAAAGGATATTTAAGGGACCGCATTTTGAAAATCAAACACAACAGAACCCATTTAAAATGAAAAGCATTTTTTTTCCACAACACTCATGCTGAGATGCCACAGTGAAACCAGGTTCTTTCCTTCCTCATTTGCACCATGACCGAGTTCATCACAGGTGGGTTCTGCTGTACTAGAGAAGATTCCAGTACTGGTTCTGTTTTTTTCTGTGGAGCCACGCATTTTTTTTTTCTGGCAATATCAGTATTTTTCCACCAATGTCAGCAGGCTGTTTAATCACAGCTGAAAACAGATTAAATACATTTCCTTATGTTAACTCCCTGGCAGTACCTTATCATCCAGTTCTGCAACAGCAGCGCAAAGGTCCACCAGGTTAGGCTGCAGATGTCCATTCACTATCTTCTCATTATAAATATAAATCTGAAACATATTGAAAAAGTAAGCAAGTTTAACAATATGTATCGCACTCCTTCCCCCTCCCCAGCCACAGCAGCAAAACGTGAATGAGGTTTCAAAAGCAGAATGTCCCCAGCAACTTCCTTCTGCTTCTCTCTGCTTCTCATCCAGCTGGAGAGGAACAGGCATTAGCACCCACTTTGCTTCTACCACACCAAAGCCCCAGGCCAGCCTGAAGGCGGGCAGCAATCCAGCTGTTCTGGGGTTCTGCTGAATGCCTTGTTAGACTAATTGCAGCTAATTGGTTGAGGACAAAGATTCAGAAGAGACCTGACAACTGGATGGCTGTGATATTCCCCCACGTGGAAGCTTCCTACGTAAAAGAAACAGATTTTTGCTGGGTTGTGGCAGTGTTCAACGAAATGAGAACAGAAACCTGGCCCTCAAAACCTGGCCTTAAGCATATACACACACACAAACACATTTTTATTTCAATCTTGATCTTAAATTAGTTACTTCTGCTATTGCTTATTCTCTTCTCAGCTTAAAGACCCTGCAGTTCCCTCTGAAAATAATAATTCCTGATGCTAGAAAGGCAGCACCATTGAGCTCAAGTCCCTTTTTCTTGCATGTACTACTTCTGCAACATGCCCAGCAGGAAAACAAGATGCTAAGCTCAGGATCACAAACCAGCACCAAGCATCAATAAAATCACGTACATGGACTTCACTGCATTTCTGTGAAACAGTCTGAACTATCCATGAAGGACAGTTAATTGTTTCAGCATAATTAAAGCCCACTTCGTGGCTGATAAACTGAAACAGCACAGACTGCCTGATCTTCAGGACTCCTCACTACCCACTGAAATCTGCAGCAGGCCTCCATCCAGCGCTGAAACCAGGTATTTTTGCACTCAAGCAAGGTGGGGTTATGGACAGCCCAGCCTGGCCACTTTCTCCAGAGGGCTTCCTGGGAGAAGACAGCAGCTGTACCAAGGGTTTTGGTAGCAGAAGCCCAGCCACAAACTCTCCATTTGCACAGCACATCCTACACAGCCTGCAGGCAGCCTGTAAGCCTGATGGGAACCCACCTGCCCACCCACGGGGAAGCACTGCGGCTCTTCTGCTACTCCTGATTCCAGCATTGTAAGACGGGTTTAGCTTTCCACATCCACAAAACATTAGGGAGCAATGCCGTCAGCCACAAAGTATGGATATAATTATGCTACATGGAAGATTCTTCATACAGGAATATTACAGCAGAGATGGAACAAATTAATGTACATTAACAGCTGCTAAATCAATGTACACCTCATCAGCACTGCTGTGCACCTTGTTTTGTGACTCATTTCTTTACTATTATGGTAACTGAAGGCAGACAGAGAAACACAGATGTACGTGCTGCTACTCGACTCAGCACAGACCGATCCAACGCACGCAGCAACAGTAATTGTGTGCAGATTAGGCAACGCTTTGTCTGTGTCAATTCACATATTCCAATTTGAAAAACCAAGTCCTTCTCTTTCATTTTGTTTCCAATAATGCTGTTAAACAGATAATCTCAAACAACGGGAACAAATTGGTTATGCAAAGGGTTATCTGTTTTCCCTGAACGCTTTCAGGGGGAGTCTAATGCCACCAAACACGTTAATTTATGGCCGATGCACTAAAGCTGCTCATAAGCAATGCCTTTAAAATAGGATATAATTTGACAAACCTCAAGATTAAGACTTCAGTGTGTCTTTTTTCCTGCATGCCCACAGCAGAAAAGCCGTCTTCCACATGTGAGAATAAAGGGAATGTAGTCTGCATTTGCCTACAATTATGTATTGACAGGAATTCTAAAGAACTTTTTTTTTGAAAGGTTAAGAGAGTTTCAGTTTACTGTATGAGCATAAATAATTTCTACAGTCAGATATGGTGTTCAGGATGAACTTTTGACAATAAAAACCCTATAGCAGACAGGTGAGTACACTTCTAAAACGTCAGGCTAGACACCTGTATTTTCCAATTACATTTTAACTCAAGGCAGATGCTTTCATGTTTTACCTACCGTATCTTCTTGCACATGCTACACTCACTTTATCTTCCCCACCCCTCTTTCTCTGTAGAAAACAATGTTTAATGATGTTTTTTTACTCCCACTCACCTGCCGAGCATATGCCATCTCCACGCTGTCCAAAGAGCTGCGACCTGGAGGGCCTGACTCACCAGCATAGCTGGGCTGTTTAAGAAGAAACACATAAGCAGGTGTAAGATATAAAGTTACTTCAATGCATTTTACCAAAATATCTGCTTCTAAAGAAAAGCAAAACCTTGTTCCCAACAGAACTAAGAACAGGGGTTTTAACTCTACAGAGAGTAAAACGCATAGGCTCACTGCAACACCCTATTATCTTCCCAAGCCATAGCTTAAACTTTCTAAAGTGACAGAAACCATCCCTATTCAGTGCACAAACCAACCACTAGCTCCCTAGAATCAGGACATCAGCGTCTTTCAACAACATGTATAATTTGAATTCCTTTTTTTTTTTGCCCTGGAAGGTTGCTTATGGTCATTCTAGTGCCTCACTGCAAAGTATCCAGTCTGAATCTCTACCACAGCAAGGACACAGAATCCAAAGGACTAGCTCAGTGGATCCAGTATAGCAAGGCTGACACTCCTGTTTTGTCCTAGTGAAATAACACAGATAAAAACATGTGGCTGTGACATTCAATTATCTGACAAAAAGTGCCCCATTGCTGGTCAGCTGTAGGAGGAAGGAGGTTGCTGGCAATATACCGACCTCAAGAAACCATCTTCCTGCTCATGGAGACAATGTAAGGATTCAGATATTTTCATTGTAGAGGGACAGCAGACGTTTTCTAAAACTTGAAATACATTATTGACATAATATGCTAGTGCTGCACAAAGCCATCTTTCTAAACATTCACTAAAAATCACAGCTATGTTTTCAGTATAGTTGCTACCAAACACGAATGTTCACCATTCTTGGGGAAAGAGCACTGCTAATTAAGCATTTAATACACTCCGATGTTTCCTACTTCCTTAATTTCAGCATAAGCATTAGGTTTGAAAAACAAAGTGCAATCATTTTTAAGACAGTTCCCTTTGAGGTAAGCAGTACTTTAATACCAGCCGCTTCATAAGCAGAGCTACAGCCACGATGGTCTGAAGATGAAAGCAAGACGAGCTCAGTATAGAAGCACAATATTTATTACGAAGTCAACTGACACAGTTGGAGCAAGCAAAGAGGAACAGACAAGCTTTCAGAAAAGCAAGCACCTTTTCAGGTCTGAAACTGAAGCAACAGCCTTTGAATTTCCGACTTTGAACCCAAAAGCTCATCTGGGTCTCCCAGGTACGTAGTTGGTCTGGCAACAGGCATCACCCCTCTGCACACACCTTGCTCAACTTTCTCCAGGTGTCCAGCCTAGGTAGTTAGGAAGAGCTAAGACGGGTGTTTACTTCCACCAGGAGAGGGGATGCAAAGCACATAAGATAAATATTGAAAGTGGCTGTAAGCAAACACTGAGAAAAGGTGTGGCTGTGCCTTAGTTTGTCCCAGATAACTCAAGCCCACCTATATTCCCATTAACTGGAATCAGGAACTATTTTCCAAGAAAGAGCAAGTATGCCTGCAGAGCTTTAAAATTAAGCTTTTAACTGTCAAAGTTGGTTACAGCTAACTGCACCTCCTTGTTAGCTGTTATATTGCACCTTGACAATACTAGCAGTCAGTTTTGCTGCCTCTTACATTGGTTACCCCGAAAATCAGTACTTTGTTGTGTAGATAGGATCACTTTCGAGTACTGCTTAAGAACATGCTCCAGGCCTTCCTGGAAGAGTTCAGTTCAATGTGACCAACCTACTGCCTGTACAGATAGACTACAAAGTGCAAATATAATGGAAAAAACATTTGCTTTTGGTTTTATCAGCTTCAGAGTTCAGCTTTGCTGACACCTCTCAGGTCCCAGCAGGCATGACTGATGCTCTTGACACAACCACTGCTCCTGCCATGACCTGGCTTGCATGGATTTTAGGACGAGAGGCCAGAAAGGGGCAGCTTTTCTTCAGCTGGTGTCGTCATGCATTTCCTTGTTTCAAATGAGGACAAAATGCTGACAGGGTCTTCAAAAGAATCTCACTTTTTTTTGGGAACTGTATTCCAACTTTAAAATGAAATAATACAAACACGCAAACTTCCAGCCGTGCTACTGATCAGTCTCAGTCATTCCCAAAGGGTTTTCACTTTAATTTGATGTAAGTTTAACCCCAGGTTATTTTCTATGGTGACAAATCTCCCTTACGCTCATAGCGTACGTCTTGCAAAGAAAACAGCTATCCAGTGTCCTTGGCCAAGAGCTGGGAGCAGGAAAGCCTTCACAATTGTACATTTGAAGACCAGTAAAGTGACACAATTACAATGGCCAAGAAGCTGTTCTGAGGTAGCGAGGAATTTATACGTGAAGATAAGGGCATTGACCTCTATGGAGAAACTGTAAGAGGTTTGTGATATTTATGACGACTGCTGCACACAACAGTTGATTAGAGAATAAAAAACATTCAGTTGCATTTGTCCCCAACACAGTGAAATATAAATGAATGAAGGTACCAAAGATGAACCTGGACAATCTTTTAAAATGCTGGAATCCATTTATCACTGCTTTAATTTCTCAGTAACGGTGCAATTTAAATCACGTCCAACCTGATTATAAACCAGGCAGGTGCATTTAGACCTCAGGCAGTATAAAAATGCCTTACCAAAAATCCCAAAAATTTCTTTTTGCAGCTGATCTTACACTAAAAATACTCTTCGCAGTCACTCCTAATGGATACTGATATTCAGAAGCATTTGCATTTTTCTTTCAGTGCCAAATCATCTGACACAAACTCCTTTAAAGGCACCTAAAAACCGACAAATTCTTTGTTCTAAAGAACAAAGAAGCTGTTAAAGCAGGTTTCCTGGGAAACAGACACGAAAGCAGAAAGAGAGCTTTGCAGCCTTCCCTCTATGCTGCGCCAGATAAATTGCAGAGTTATTTAAAGTAATGCTAAATTATGGACGTTGTCATTAATTACTGATGAGGTTTCATCTTCTAAAGCAAGTGAAGAAGGGTACATTGTGACTTCGTGTCACTTTTCAACCAGTGCCCAAACACCAGAAACATAAGGAGTGGGGCTTTGTTGTGAATCCGGTTCCTTTTTCTCCTGCTGCCGCTTTACAGAATCGAAGAGCATCCATCCACGTGGCTGCTGTTCCAGAGAGCGTTGTGTGACCGATAGGTTAAACCCATAGGTAAGGATCTGAATTCAAAAGTGCACGCCTGAAACTAAGAAATAACCGCTCCAGTGTTTGGTTTTCTTTCCTTTCTCCAACTTTAATTTCACCCCAACCATTATGCCTTGAGGATCACTTATTAATAAGCTGCCACAGATGAGAGAGAACTGCTATACTGACACCCAACTCTTTAAATGCCCACTACTAACTTGGCACTTCAGCAGGAAAAAATCCAGGAACTCCAGAACTACTCTCCCGTTTCATATGCCTTTCTTTCCTATGTCAAGAGCTATGGAATCAAGCTCAATTCATAGAATGGGTTGGGTTGGAAGGAACCTCAAAGCTCATCCAGTTCCAACCCCCTGCCATGGGCAGGGACACCTCCCACTAGACCAGACTGCTCAAGGCCCATCCAACCTGGCCTTGAACACCTCCAGGGATGAGGCAGCCACAATTTCCTATTATTTCCATCCCATACTTGCATTCTGGCTTCACCTTTGACTATTAAACTTAAAAAAGTACTAGTTCACTGAACTATCTTAAGGCTGCACTAAAAGGAGGGTTCAAAAGGAAAACTAAAGCAGCCAGTCCATACGGAGAAGGACACTTCCACTCCATCCCCTGGACTGCAGACATGGAGAGCTGCGCAGGCAATCCTTCTGTAGCTGGTAACCAGTGTCTGCAGAGTCATCCCTACAGGCTGAGGCGGGGATTTGGGGAAAGAGAAGGATATTTTTTAGTGGCAAGTCAAAACTAAACAAGTTTTCAAGCAAGGAAAAGATTATGAAATATGTGTTAAAACCAGCAGCTATGTGCATGGGAGAAGAATTGTCTTTCAGGTCAAGTTCTTAAGTTTAAGTGGAGCAGCAAAAAAAAGTAGAAAAGTGGGTGATGCACAAAGGGCTGCAGAAATGGAAGTACACACACACCCACACACACCCACACACACACACACACCTCTCTCTGCATCTCTGGTCTGATAGTTCTTAAATGATTTGTGCTATTTTTAGTTGCTTCTTCCTGCCCTGAATTTAGGCCTTTACAAAACATTCTTCATTAATATTTATTCTGAATTTTATCCATTTGTGAAAGATGCAGCTATGCTGCACTGCCACCACATTTTTATCTTTTAAGCCCTTTAGCCTAACGCTGCTGCTGCTTTTCCAAAGGAGCCCTCCTTCACTTGGAGCCCTCCTTCATTTGTACTGAGCCGAGCATTCAGCCTCACTTGCACACCAAACCGTGCGTATCGAAAGATGCATTATTCATCACCCTCATCTGCATATGCACATTCCTCAGCAGAAGTCTGGGCAGACATTTTGTCAGCATTCCAAATGGCTTGGCCAGTAGATGCGGTGAATAACGAGGCAGGAGACTGAGCTGGAGAAACACCACCAAAATACAACTGCGGCACAGTGTGGGAGCAGAAAGCATCTTGCAGTCCTTGGGATTTAAGGGATATGAAGACGTGATAGAGAGGGGCAGAACACAAACTGAGTGCAACAGCGTCTCTCTGATACCGCAGTAGCAGGTTGCTTGACAGCAGGAGTGGAGAAGCTTCAGGGCGGGAGTGAAAGAAAGAAAAAACTGGAACAAGAGGACAAAAGAAACGCTTCAGCACCTAGTGGAAAAAGACTCAGAACAAACACCTTGATGGCAAAGGCATCTGGTACCTTGAAAACTAAACTCGGGCCTTCCACCCTCTTCCCCTCAAGAAACATCTTTTTATTAGCTCTGATTTTCCCTCACGGGAAGAAGGCCAGGCTGGAGGACAAGGGGGAGCAGAAAACCATAATGACAAGTCCTGTGCTGGCTTCTTTGAATCATGAGCTTTGCCTGCTAATTGGTCTTATTTCCATGAATAATGTGTTGGTATTTCACTCTGCCCAAATTAGCTTGCCCAAAGCTTGAGAATTGGCTCGCAGGCAGGCCAGCCCCCTGCCGCGTTTGGATCTGTGCCTTTTCAGTTGATTCTCCATCTCCAGAGGATATCAATTAAACCTCTACTATATTCTACAGGCTCTGCCTGTTTGTGTCACACACACACAAAAAACTTATTTGACTGGAACAAGGCTTTAGAAGAACAACCTGCTGTGGGGAGGTTAGATAACAGGCTTTTAACACAGTAGATGCACTTCAAACCTCTCAGACCTTTGACTTCTTGAGGCTAAGACTAGAATATATCAAGGATTTTAAATGCTCTTGAAATGACATACTGATACTACAAGTGCTTTGAAACAGAAAGTGGAGTAGTACTGAGTGAGAGTGCATATTGAGTCTTTAAATGCCTTCATGAAAAACTGCTCCCTCCTCCTCCTGCTCCCTTCCATCCACCAGTTCGATGCTTCGCATGGCAAGTGCCACGGACAGGGGGTAGTGTCCACTCAACACTGAAACACCAGAAAAAGGATTTTACCTTTTCAAAGTAGGTTATTAAACGCCTTCTCCTAGCAGTCGATATCCACACTTCGAAAAGAAAACTCCACACCAGCAACTCACGCACAAATTAAAGATGCTAGAAGCTACCAGAATAGCTGCCAAGTCTTCAGGCTCATATTCTAAAATAACGGGATAACTGTTCCCAGTTTTAAATGAGTTCAGCCTGCATTATTTAGCATTTCTAATATTGGAAAGCTGGACAACCTTCTGTAAAGTCACAGTAAAGTACCAGTAAAATACTTTCTGGGGAAGATAGCTTCTATAAAAAGATGTACGCTAACTGGGATTAACCTATATTGAAGAGATCGGTAATCACAAATGGACATTTCATTAACAACTTTAATTATTTCCAAATCCCTATACAGGTCATAACCCATTAACACCAAGAGCTTTTTTTTTTTTTACTTTAATGCACTTTGCAGCTGTATAAGTCAATTCAATGAACAAGAATTTATTTACCCAAAAAGGGTGGAGAGAAGAAGGGGAGAGGAACACTGCTATGCAAACCTGTGCCTGTTTTCCAGCCTGGAAGCACAGCAGCTTGCATTCCCCTACCCCTATCACCTCTCCTCTCAAGGTCACAGTTTTCACATCCTTTTGCAGGGGATGTAATGTAACTTAGCGCTCCAGGGATCACAGCTGATGCCTGATGCCTTTAGCTCAGAGGCAGGGAGTTCCCACAACTCTGCAGGTAAAACTGTGCTTTCATCTACTCATGTGGCTGGAGCATTTTCTTTAAGAGAACACATTCTAAAGATTTAAGTTGTAACATAAGATGTTTTAAGTTGCTAATCAATACCTTTCCATGCTAAACACACGGTCTGTCTTGCCCAAAGGATTTGGCCACCTGAATTGCTTAACATTACAGGTATTACAGGTATAAAATTTGAATCTGCACTCCAAGAAAGGTCAAAAGGAAAGCATACTCCCTGTTTTTTTGTTATTGGATATTCATTTGGTATTGCCAAAAAAACTGAAAGACTTCATCATCCTAAGAAGAGACAAAAATCCTGGCTCGGATACAGTAATAACGGACAGAGATATACCAAGACCTGTGTGTGAGCATTGTTGCACCTGAGAAACTGTCTGGTCTCATTAGCATTGCAATGGCTTCCTGCAGGTGAAGCTCCCACCACTGTTTCCTGTCCCTTGGGTGTACTGATCTAATAACCATTACTGCGACCTTAAATTTCCAGCTTGCACATACTTGGCTTAAAATACAGCTTCAGCAGTATGAGTTCCGCTGCCTGTACTCATCAGCCAATAAAAGCAACCATAGAAAGTTTGATACTTTGCTAGACAATGTGTTCTGCTACTCACAGTTGCTCTGGAATTATAGATTTGCTACTTCTGGTTTGCACATAGTTGTAGCTACGGAAGAATCCAGAGGTGGTTCTGGCAGTGCCAGAGTGTCAGCTGTGCACATGCCGTGTGTGACTACACAGTGTTTAGAAAGACAGCATTACCTCGTTTTCCTGGGTGAAATCAAGAGCATCTTCCCCTGATGCAAGCAGAGTATGAAGAATCCTTTGTTTCGCCTGTTCCCACTCAACCAACATTGATTCTCGGTGATACTCCTCAGCCATAGCAAAAGTCTGTTGGTGAAGAAGGACAAAAGCTAAGAAACATACAGAAACACCAATCAGCCTCGCTCTGCTATTAACAGACCAGCTCAAAAAATGAAACAGAAAACAGCAGGTAGATTAGATTAGCCAGGTCAGCCCTTAGGAGTTGAGGATGCACTGCATATCACCGTAACGGGCTTCCTGGTTATGTACGATGGGATTCAGAAAGTCAGTGCGTGTGGTATTCACACAGCTCTCATGTACACAGCTGGTAGAACAAGGAATACGTGTCTTCACGGTACGGCAATATACACAGAATTTAGCAGGCTGGAAATGGATGGATTTCTTTCTCTAATTTACCATCATGGACACACTACCCAGGCCAGCACTGATCCACAGTCTTTGTCCACACTAACTTCCCTAATAGCTTTTCACCTCTGTGGAGCCTGCAAAGGTTTGACTTGCTGCATTCCTAACAGAGACGTGTGCTTATGGCCCATATTTCCCTTTCAGGTCATTGACTGCATATTTCTCATTTAAAAGCGAAATAGGACACAATAAAAATAGACATATTAAGGAAAATTAACCAGAGCCAAGAAGTCTCTCTCATCAGGTATGTAACTCAAGAAAGCGGGTAGGAAAATCACATCCCAAGAAGAAACATCCTTTTAAAGTGGCTGATGTGCTACACTGTCTTCAGAACCAAATCAGGGACTCATGGAAGGAAACAGCTTTTCCTCTCAATATTCCTTATTTTGGCAACAGCACTAGGATAGAGAAGATGCTTCACTACCTTCCCTGTTGTTGTTGGGGTGATGCTAACCAGCAGCTTAGGGTAGCCCAGGGCAGGAAATATGAAAACCTCCACTAATTCCAAACAGAGAATAGGCTACATTGGATCTTCCACTTTTTCCCTTCCCAGCCTTCTGTCTTTCGCATACTCAGTGCTGCCGTGTACGGAACTAAATGTCTTGGTTGGCTGACTAAGTTTTTCATCTCGTTACAGCCCACCATTAGCATATTGTCAATTAAGGGGCAAAACATTCCCTGGTATAAATGAATTGATAAGAGGCAGTGACATTTGGCAGACATTTAATTATGGTGCACGCATGCAAGTAGAGCATTAAATTTGTGTTTCTTTGTTTTATGATGTAAAATCATTTTACATGTCGTAGTAGAGTATCGGTCTCACCCTTACCTTCACCATAATCATTTCAACCAGATTTTAAATAAGCTTCAATAATTACAGTATAGCTCTATGGAATTAAAGTAATTTAATAATATTTAGCTACTATTTCTTATCATTTGAAAGAAACACAGGTTCAGTTCTAAACTTCACACCCCAAGAGCCCACAAAGGGAAACAATCATAGCCTAAGCACCGGGCAGTAAGCAATGACATTTCCAAGCCAAGGGTTTAAGACAAACAAACAACAGGAAGTGTTTTTCCACACCGCATAATTTGATTGTGGAAATCATTGCCCCAGAACACAACAGATACCAAGAGAATAAATGGATTCAGAAACAGGATCAGATTAATGCCATGTTGGAAAACAATTTCCAGCTCAGAAGCCTTCAGAATAACTCCTTGCTTGGAAGTGAAGAGACAGGAGATACACATGGGAAGGCTAACTCTCTTTTTCTTACAGACTGTCTAAGTACTGCTTCCTTTCAAGGGAAGAAAATGGGACTCAGTAAAACCTGAGCGTAAGTGATAGCTCTTACTTTCTTATTGTAGCATTTTCTTCTGTACTGCTTCAAAAAGCCTTTTTTCCCCTATACAAGACTTCTGTTGGATAACATGTTGCAGTACAGTGTTCTGGCTCTTCTACAGACACAAGAATTAAATGCTGCAGGACTTCTGCTGCACATATGTGTGTGGTCCCATTCAACAACCCCTGCCACCTAGAGAAACAACTGCAATAAGTACACCGAGCATCACTGCTGTACAGCAAGCCAGTGCACAAGGCACTTCCCAAGAGAGAAAAAAGTGAATGAACCCCATGTTCTAAGCATTTGCACCTCTAGAAAAGGCAGCACCCATGCAGTGAGGGTTGGAGGGAGTGTGGTGTGCCTTAAGCTGCTGTTCAGAGTTAACATTGTAAGCCTCTTGAGCCTGCAAAACAGTGCAGTCGAAACACTACTGACAAGTATTTTTTCTGGGAATTCTATTTCCTTAAGTCTGATTTTCCTATATTCTCAATACATTCTTATCAATTCCCACTAGTTTGAAAAATATCTGATTTATTAATTCCTTAGGGACTTGCTCCCTTTTTTATTTTATTTTTTAAAGGAAAAAAAGTGCTGTTTGCTTCCAACTCACCCTCTTCCTGGACTCTTCAATGGCTGACAGCAATGCATTATCTTTTTCATTCTTCAGGAATCCCTGCAAAAAAGGAGAAATGGAGCTTGAGTCAAGAAATGGCGTTGCACTAACATCAGAGAGATACTGCAGCACTCGGCTCTTTCAGCTCTGACACGCGCTCGGAGCTCTCTCCTCAGTCCACACCCGAGAAGTTTAAAGGTCACTTTACTTCACTAGAGGTACAGTAAGATGCCCACACTGAGGAATGTGGAAATGAAAATGCATTAATCCCTGTTTTAATATGCATTAAATGCTAGCATAGTGTCCTGCTTCTATTCTTTTTTATCTCTGCATTCCAGCAACTGCTTCTTCTTGCTCTTCATCTGAGGAAGCTAGGATGAAAGCTGGTAGGAGCGATAAGCCAAGATAAGATTGTTGGGCTGGAGTATGTTGAAAAAACTAAAATAAAAAAAGGTTTTTGACTTGGCAGCTTCAGGCAGGAGTGGAGCTCTCAGAAGCCTGATACGAACTGGGAAAAAGAGCCTTAAAAACAGTCAGGGAAAGACAGAAATAAATAAACCGCTAGAAAGCATACAGGAAAAGAATCCCACAGAGCCCTTCTCCCTGCATAGCAGGTAAAAAATAATACCTAAGAACTGTATTTTTAATTTTCAGTACATCAGTAAATCTCAAAGAGGTCAGGTGCACATGAACAGATTGAGATGAAGTTTTAGCTCCTCATCCCAAAGGTTATATTTGTGACCCACACTAGGAAACTTACGATATATGGAATTTTAATCAAACAGTCATAGGGGGAAAGAGCAGTAACAACATGCAGGAAACACTTCTTACACCCTAACTTTGATACCTTCATTTTGCATTTACACTGGTATGTCCCCAACTAAACAAGCCAAGTTGATTTGTTCTCTCAGACTTCAACTGAACCATTATTTACATCATAAAAAAAGAGAAGGCTTTGTCTCCCTCTGAAGTCATCAACTATAACATTACCAACACCATTAACTGCTAATATCTTCAGAGTCTTGTACACACGCTCCACAATTTTTAAATCAAGAGCAAATCCAGAGAGTGAGAATTCAACATACCATGCTTTATACTTTTACAATGAGGATACACAATTCCTGTGGTGTCTGACCAAACTTGTTAGGAATCAGGCAGCTTTTGTGCCCTTTGTTCCCCACATCTCTCCACAAATAAATGGTTCTGCCTTCCTGGTACCCAGCATAGGCATATGAAAGGGGCACAGCACCCTTGCCTTCTGACACGTGTAGAACAAGCGTTTTGGGTATATGACAGCCTGTGATCCCCTGCATGCAGGCACGTGGCACAGTCCCCTCAGAAACAGCCCCTTGAATTACATACAGAAGGGAGCAACCACTTCTACACAGTCTAATCCTCATTTCATTGCCTGCCACGTCCCACTTTATTTTTAGACAATGCCCACAGAGAAGGCGCAGTTGCAATTTGAGGAAGGGAAGCTAAATCCAGATTCTTGCACACGTCTGGGGGCCAATTATTACAGCAGCTGGCACCGAGGCAAGCGCTGCCGCAGTCACCTAAGCGGGCCAAGACCCAATCTCTGCTCCATGCAGGATGGGTGGGGAGGGATGGAGACAGGGCTTTGTAAGGTTTGTCTGTGTCTGCATGGGTGGAAGGACTTTGAGGGGGGCAACCAGTGTGGAGGTTTTTATATTTCCCCACCTCCAACCTCACCTGGAGAAAACTTATTTGGAATTACAACAAGAAATGCTTCTAAGCCCTCACAGCAATTTAAGAGCAGAATATGCAGCCATAATTCTGATGGTAGGGATCTGATGCTGTGTTTGCTATATCCTAATGGCCTCAAGCTCCACCAGGGGAGATTTAGGCTGGACATTAGGAAAAAAATTTTCACATAAAGGGTCACTGAGCACTGGAACAGGCTGCCCAGGGAGGGGGTTGAGTCACCTTCCCTGGAGGTGTTTAAGGCACGGGTGGACGAGGTGCTGAAGGACATGGTTTAGTGTTTGATAGGAATGGTTGGACTCAATGATCCGGTGGGTCTCTTCCAACCTGGTTATTCTATGATTCTAATAATGCTGCTAATTTTATAGGCTTTTTAAGCCCATCATCTCCAAGATGCACAGCTACAGCTATCTGGGCGCTGAGCACGCTGAGCCAGGCACCAGAGCTTGCAGAGGCCCTGGGTTCCTGCATGTGCTGTGAGCACTGGGCTCCTGAAAGCCCTGAGAGATACAGGTCCTACCTGGGTCCTCTCCTGTTTCCTTGGAAGGGTGTTTGCCCTGAGCTGAGCAGGTACCTGCCTAAGCAGATAGGCAGTGAAGATGGTAATCAGCAGAGTAACACAAGATTGTGTGAACTCCCCTTGAAGTCAGTAAATCCAGGCTGAGTGCTTTCCTTAATGAAACCTCCCAGCTCCCAGAGAGTTCTCTGGGTCTGTTTAAGGGATTACATTGCACTGAATGGCAATTAGGGAATGATAATTGTCTTTTTCAATCTCAAAACCTACTCCTTTAGCAAATTTAAAAATCCTCACTCAGTACGCATAATATCTGGAATGCCACACTGAGGAGAGGTACGTATTTAAAAGGTTACCTTGTGCTAAACAGTCTGACTGTAGCATGACAATTGTGGCTTCAGTTAATTACAGGCTAATTGCTAAACCTCAGAAGAGGGAATTTCAGTAGCTGATGCTGGGGCTCCTGCTAATGCCTGTGACACTGCTTCCTAGGCCAAAGGCTCTTGCAGTTGCCACTAGGCTTTGGAAGCCTAACTGTCACACAGTAGGAAAGAGGAGTGTCTGGCTGCTCTAACAGGCTTTATTCTCTGAGTTTATTCCATTGCCACCTAGTGGCGTGTTACGCTTGGTCACTGGCCATTCAGATTTCACACATGTAGATAAACGCAAACAAATGTCCATCTGCTGTAAGGAAAACCAGAGCTCCCTAGAACAAGAGTGGGCAGAAACGCAGAGAGATATGCTTTATGCTGGAGAATTTTGGCCTCAGAGATCCCAGCCCATGTGACAGCTTTAAGAGTTCACGTATCTCTTGAGCCTGGGCATTGAGCAACACTGGCTATGCTCACCAAGTACACCTGCCCTAAAAGCCTCCTGCAGTCCCAGAGGCACAGTTTGACTTTGCCATGAACGCTTGCTCATGGTAACAAGGATACGGAGGTGTGGCATTCAGCACACACAGGGACCAAGGGAGAACACGACCCATATCGCAGAAGCTGCCCTCTCCAGGGAGATGATACTGATTGCATGAGACTTCGCTTCATATTCAGCATTCAAAAAGAGGAGCAGGGGAAGAGATATTGTTAGGAGACAAAGGGCTATTTCACAGCAGCAGATGGCAAAGATAGGAGTAGCCAACACGAGCATTGCTCAGAGATAAAAATTCTCACCTTGCAGCTCTCCACGCACGAGCTCTGCCATTGCAGGGATCCCAGCATAGCCTGGATTTTGCTTGAAAATGACAATTTATCTCATTTCCCTCAGGCAGGTTTACACAAAAAGCTCAGAGAGCCCTAATGTCGCATCATGCTGCCCTGCTGTAGTGAGTGGCATTTAATTTTCCTCTTTGTTACTGTGGGACTCCCATATAATCTTCTGGCATCTGTTTTGGAAGGGAAGCAGCACATCTCCTCTTCATCACAGGTTCTCTGCAACACTCACTGCTGAATGTTTCCTACACCCAATTTGTGCAATATTGGATGAGATAGTTTTTGCAAGCACGGACACAGAATACACCCACTCTCCCACTTTCAGGTTCTTATTTTCCAGCTAGCCTTGCCTATTCTTGCAAATTTGGAGACACTCAGCATCTTTCTCCAGCATACTCCAGTTTCCTTTTGGAAGAGGAAAGAGATACCTTTTGGATTTCAGTCTGATCTTCTCACATTCTCTTCCCTCTGCTCAAATCCAGCCCTGCTCTGCAGTGCTCAAGGATGGTTTGTAGGAGCATCCCCACCAGAAGAAGGAAAGGATCCTTGCAATGTTGTGCTATTTCCCTGTCCTTGCTGTACTCCTTGCTCCGCTGTCACTTATTATCTTGGGCAACCAGCGCCTGACACAGGTTGATGTGACTGGAAGCAGCACCTGCCTTGCTCCAGCCTGAATTCCAGCAAGACAGTGGTCCAGTAACTAATTACCAGTATGAAAGAGCTTGCATGCATGGATAGTCTCTTTTTGACAGGAGATTGAAAGTCCCTCCCACTCACGGTATTAAATGAGGTTGGTAAACTCTTCTGGCTGATGGAAGTCTCTTAATTACTACCATCAGCCAGGCCATACTTTTAAAACTTGGTCTTAGTATTCAAGCTGTCAAGAGAAGGTGAGGGCTGCCAAATAGTTTAGGGAGGCCTTGGATGTTGACAGCAATCCTTACTTTTTCACTGGCAGGAGAACAAGGGAGAAAACGAAATGAACAATCTGGGGCCATTTCAAGTCAATTGCTCTTTGATTAAAATATTTCCAGGTGCTCTATTTCCAGGAGATCCAGAGAACCCTGGAAAGGACAAGCAGGGATGATGATAAAATGGTTAACAAGAACTGCTATTTGGCAACATTTTGTTAACAGCAGCTCCAGATTAAGCATCTGATTTTACTATCTCTACTACCAATTTTAAGAAACAATTTGCTAAATACAACCCTACTGCAAATGTGCACACATCTGAGCATGCTCCCAGGCTTTCTCCTTAGAGGACTTCAGGGGGCAAAACTGGTATGAGATGAAAGCAGACTGAGGGCCGAAGTGCAGAGATCCTCAAATAGGTGACTTACCAGTCAGCATCACTTCAAAGTTGCCTGAGAGACAAGGAATGAGCTACTGCACACAGATGCAATGGTCCACTGAAAAGGAAGGTCTGAGGAGGTTCGTTCCGCAGCTGCAGACCGTGTGCTGTTCAAGGATTTAGCAGTACAAAACGTTCCCAGCCTAGGAGAGCCGGGCTTGTCAAACTACAATATGCATTTCTCAAAGTCTTTGCCATTGTTTTTAGAATTGGAAATCATGCAACATTCTTCTGAAAAATGAACGCACTATTGACTAAAAAGGAGAAAAAGCAGGAAAAAAAGCAGAAAGGTTTAAAGTTTGCTAAGACCCAAGAATCAGTTGTTGCACCAGGGGCTTCCAAAGGAACAGCCACGATGAAGCTTAAAATGGAAAATCAAGCAAACTAATAGTTATAACAAAATTGTGCTAATAAAGACAAACACCAGGCTTGGGGAAGGTTTGCTGCCTCACTGCCTGTCTTCAGAGGGGTCTTGAACCATGTCCCCCAAGCACTGTGACTGTGCTCCACACTTGTAGCCAGTACTCACCTTTCATCGATTTGAATGTCAAGGTAGAAGCTCTTCCCCACTGTGCAAGCAGATAGTATTTCAATGGCAGTAAGTCATTAAAATATATAAACCTCAGCCTAATCCCTGCTCCACTGCACGAGTAGCAATGATTTTAAAGATTGTCCCCTTAGTTAAAGCAGTGCTCTGCTTCAGCAAAATCAGATTTTGCAGAGCTGCAATACTGCTGATGGAAGAGCAGCAATATGGACCCCACTGTGGCAGCAGCACCATTTGATCACACCGTGCTAGAGCTCATCTGTGCTGGCAACACACATAACCCCTTCCACACCCTCAGCGGGCAGTAGCACGCGTTGCGGAAGGAAGAAGGGGTGCTGCCCTTTGCCTGCAAGCCCTCAACAGGTTACATATAGGGTGGAAGATGCACAGCAGCAACCTCAATGTTCACTGGAGACAAGTTCTGGGGCAGGACCGGGGCTTCCCTGCCCTGCCGTCATCGTGCCATTGGTGTAACACTCAGTTTTAAACGCAGCTTTTAACCCGTGTGGCAGCGCGAGCCTTAGGCAAAGATCTACAGAGTGCTCTCTGTCACAGATTAATACTGGCAGTCCAAAACTTCAGGGTGTTTTTTTTTTTGTATTTTACTGTTTAAGGCTGTTTGACCTGTGAAACTCAGGCAGTTTTCACAACAATCCTCAGACTGTATCCAGGAACATTGGATTTTGCTGTGCAGGATAAGTATCAATACTCCTTCTAGCTGTGAGAGGAAAAAGTCAAACTGCTGAAAGCAGCACTCAGGAAATCCCAGATCAGCTCATACCAGAAGCAGGGGCAGATGGTGTGTGCGCTCTGATTCTTGCTGGGACCATTGGATCCGGCAAGTGAAGATTGGAAATGTGCTCCTCACACTTACGGGCTTCGAGGGAAGGAATACAAATACTGGTTCAGCCAGTGGACCATCCATTAAGCATGGAAAGTTAATATCCATCCATAAGTTAAAACCAAACCAACACTGAGAGTTACCATCACATCCCACACGAAACCACAGTCCTCCAAAACACACTTGCGGCATGCAGCCATCAAGGAGGGTGTAAGGTGTTTGTAGCAGATAAAAGCAATGTTTGCTACACAGAGAGCAGAGCTTTATCACACTGGAAACATCTAGAACAATACCACTGCTCAGATGTCCTGCGGCAATATCGTGCCAGGCTCTCACACAGCAGCCCCAAAACTGAGAACTCTGCTACCCAGCACTGCTTGTTCTGCGTATAAACGGATATCATCGCCGCCTGCATGAAACATGACTCTGCTCAATTTTAGCTTCTTCTAATTCGAAGTAGGATGCTCCCCGAGTTCAGGCTTTCATGCGCTATGACTGTCAATATTTCTGTACTTGCAGGTGGGTTAACCCCTAATGTAACATGGAAATTTACTGCAGTGTTCCACGCACTTTACGATTTCACAAAACAGCTCAGGAGATATTAGCAAGATTTAACAAATCCAAGAGCGATGACTGACTTGAACAAAGTAGGACACTCAGATCTAAACCCACCAAAACAGATCAGCATTGCAATATTTGTCATTTACATGCTACTAATATGGAGTAGCTAATCATTAGAATATTAGTAATTACCCATACTATTTGTTGCGTATTACCCCTGCGGAGCGAAAACAAAAGAACTTCAATGACACGACGTATTGTCTCACTCTCGGGCTCTAAAAAATCTTTGCCATGTCACGCTGGGCTGCACAGCAGATGGGAATGCTGTAAGAAGCGGGTTTAGTAGGATTTTAACAAAATCAGACACTTTAATGACATAAAACTAAGAAAACACCTTCTGCACTTAATATTTACCAGTGACGTTGCTCAGAATTAGGTTCTCTTCCACATACAGTTATCAGCCTCCACTGCAGAGATCATTTTTGACAGTAATTGTTAATGCAACACAAAACCAGTGCAAGCCACAGTGCTACCTTCTCTAGAGACCCTCTCTCCCTCCCTAGTCATACATTCAACAAGAATCCCAGGTCCTACCATGCTACAAAACGCCAAGTAAATCTGAGCGATAACAGAAAAGAAAGTCTGGAATAACCCTAACCTGCTTAGAGGTCACAAAAACAACAGAAGGAAGGAAAACAATGGGAAAAATATACCTGAACTAGAGAAGAAGGTGGACAGACTCTTGCCAACCAGTTACAGCAGTTGGTAATGTCACTCAAGAGCCACCAGAAGAAACTTGTTCAGCTGGCTAGCACTGGCACCTACACGTGAAACTACTTCCAACAGCATTTCTGTTCATCTTAATAAAGAAACCACAGTGTCCAAAGGCAATTAAATGCAACGTCACCTCATTTGGAATACAGCTTCTCCAGTCAGGGAAGCTCTTCACACAGAGTAGGCCAGCATGATCAGCAGCACGACCAACACGAACCCCATCTCCTTTGGCTCTGGCATTTCACCAGCAGCAGCAGCACAGAGCAGATGAACCACACAATCTGAAATCGGAGCTCGCTGGTCAAGCTTCCAAATACAAGGCTATCTGCTTTTCCCAATATTTTTAAATGCGGAGGGATGACCTTTGTGTGGGGCTTTGCTCAGCACCATGACGAGTAGCTACAGTCTCTCCCTTCTGCTATAACCGTCCTTGCATTAGCATCCCAGTTAAAAAATACAACCCTAGAAAAATCAAAAACACATCAAGAGATTCAGAATTGAAGCAAAACCAAGAGCTTTGCCTCTTTTTTGAAGTTTAGTTTAAATAAATTGAAATTTGAGGCAATTCCAATGGTCTTGAGATCCACAAAGGAACCCTATATTAAAAATATTGATAGCGTGCAAACAAAGCTAATTTCTGGCCATCCCCTGGAATAGGCTATTATATCCGCCCCGTTGGTATCACACTTTTTAAGGGAATATTGAGAATATAGATTTAAATGATTTTAAATCTTCATTGTATAGTCATAACAAAGCCTGTAACGGAATACTTCTTGCCACAAACATCCTCCCACCAGGCAAGGTACCCTCAGACCGAGCCATCGAAACTAATTTCACTGATGACGCCATTTTCTTATTTCTTTCGCTGCCATTTTAGCCTCCTGGTTACTCCGCATTTTCTTGAGAAGTAGCTGTGTGTTCTCCCCCCTCTACGAAGAAATCATGCTTAGATAATGCAGTGACAAATAAAACCTATACAATGATTTTCTGCCTGTGTCAGGTCCTTGCCCGGCAGGGCCGGAGCGTGGTTGCCATCGCAGACCACACCTCGATTTACCGTACCAGGAGCCAGCGAGGACTCTCTCGAGATGGTGTGAGCTGAGAAACCAGGCACTGGAAATCTGTCAGAAAAAAACTGATAAAGCCGAGGAAGGAGGAGTGTTAGAGGAGACAGGCTTCTCTCCGAATGCCACAGAGACACTAGTTAACAAGGGAGTAGTTTGAAAAGAAAAGGAAGAGGCATACAGGAGGCACACTGACAAGCTCAGTGTCTGTCTGGACTAACTGTACATTTACATCAATGCACAGGCAGATATAACAACCCACTGAACCTGGCAGCAGAAAATGTATTTCTCACGATCACATTCGAAAGCCAAGCTGCCGTCCCTATCAGTCGATGGAGTATTTCCCACCTCGAAACACCAAATTTCTAGTGGAACACCAGCAAGAGGGACAGAATATTGAACAAATCTGCTAGTCATTAACACCCAGTCTCCTCTAATCCACTTCTGCAAACGTTAGTGTAATGCCTCAACCTCCCCACACCCTGTAAGAGCTTTGTCCCTCTGTCTGCCAGGTTGGGAGTATGTAACCTTGCTGCTGGTGAGAAACAAGGGTGTTCCCAGCCCTTTTTGAAAAGAAGACACATTGTTGGTATTTACACACCTCTTCCTTCCCAATTTCAGATGTATAAAAGGAGCTAATGCCTTCAGCTGCATGTAAAAAAATACTACTAATGACAAAACGGTTCTCTACCTCTTCTGGGTGCTGAGCCTGACACCCTCCCTGTTCTCATGCTGACTCAAGCTGAAGGATTTTGGCTGCCATACCCCTATCCCACAGCAGAAAGCCCATGTGCAGCCTTCCTGAATGCTCCTGGGGAGCACCAGTTATCTTTCTGCTTTGGTAAAAAAAAAAAAAGCCAAGGAAAAAAAAATCTTCCAGCATCGATTGGTATTTCAGACACAAAGTGATGCATGCAGCAAACGCTCGCTGCCTCAAAGGGACAATGCCTGGTTCAGAGACATCAGAATGCTGTCAGCACCATACATGCCATAACCAAGTTAAACCAGGAGGCAAATCCTAAGCTGCGGCACGGGTGGTTTTCCTCAGCCTGCGCCTCCACCACGGGGTTCCCCGTAAGATTCCTAAAGCACTCTGTGGGTTTTTCTGGGAGACTCCAAAGAGAAAGAAAACCTTTCCAAAGTTAATCTACTTTATTTCACTGTTAGTGGCTGGCTAACACTGCAAAGAGCCACGGTTATATGCATTTCGGTGTAAAGAACAGAAGTGATTTTGTCTTTTTCGAAATACACGCTGGAATTTCAAGAACATCAGCAAATTTAAAGTTCAACCCTCTTAAAAAAAACATGAGATGATTTGGCAAAATCATCCACCCAGGTTAGAAAAACAATCCTAAATCAGCTAGCTCATTCTTCCTAAGTATCTATAAATAAATCATAGCTACTTTGTTCACCTAAGAGGTATTTTCAACATGGCAGCGAGTCCCTTGGAATAAATAGAAATATAAATATTTTACTGACAGTGAAAGCAAGCAATTTGGAGGAGTTCCTATGTGTCACAGTATCTTTAAATCCTCAATTTAAACATGCTGTGGTCTTTAGAAATGGTGTTTCCTTACTATATTGCTGATACATTTCACAAAGTTAATTATTTAAATTACCTATGAATTATTAATTACAGATCATTAAAATAAAACCCAGAAATCTGGAATATGCCTGTTACAATTATTGAATTTGTATTTTAAAGATGTTACAAAGACTGGGGAGAAAAGCACGTATTAAAATTCCCTGCTGCAACAAACGATAAAATAAACACCCTTTTTCAGCTTAGTCCCCCCTATATGTGTAAGAAACCCGAGGTTTAAACTTTCCTGATTTGGGGTGTGAGAGCAGAGTGCTGAGGATACACCGGAGACAAAAGATTTTCATTTCTCTCCTCTGGCTGCACTCCACCCTTGCTAAGGAACTCTCGAGCAGTGCGTGCCTTTATGTGCACCTTGCATTAACACGGTACGCAAGCCTTCGGACTTGAACGTAAATGATGCTGCCAACAGATATCATGGCAAACCCTGCTGTAAGGGACCTGCAGCTAATTAATAATTACAGCGGCTCAGTCATTTTGCCATACATTAATTTACGGAGCTCGGTTGAACTCTGTCTCCCACCCACTTCAGACAAAGGAAAATTATTTGCCACACTGTACCAACTGGCAGGATAACGGAGCCGTCTCCTTACGGGGTCAGTGGAGATGGCTTCCTCCATCTTTTTACGCATGCAAACCACACATTGCATTGTCTCTTACTTGACTGAGCAGCTTTGTGGCCAGACCCCCCCTTAGCACAGGCAGCCTTCCTTAAAAAGGGAGAACTTTTTGGCTGTGCTCTGCTGCTATTCCTGCCCCTCCTGAGCAACTCAGACATTTCCAGGTGACAAGAGCAAGAGTGCAGAAGATGGCATACAGGCACCTTAATATTTGGGGAGGGAGCCCCAAAGGAGGCAAACCATTCTCAGCTGCAAGAGCCCAGGCGCCGTCCCGTTTCATTAACCTGCTTTTCTCCATATGGAGAAACAGAAAGGAAAGGAGAAAAAAGCCACCCACCCTACTTCTGTCCCCACACCAAGGGCAGGCAGAGCTTCCAGCCTGCAGGCAGTCTCCGATTCCCTGGATCCGGTCATAGCAATTCAGCTGCCACCCACAGCCACCACATTTCTATAAATGTTAAATTCCCTGACTGCTTCCCTTGGCTATGATATTACTGGCTTAACCCCCTTCCTAACATAACCTGCTCACTTCAAAGAGGTGGGGTCTAGGTTGCAAACTCCACTTGACCATACACTTCTCCACCTCTTCAGAAACAAAACGAGCAAATCTCCAAGTGCCTTTCTTTACTTTGGGAAAGTAGGAACATTTTCTATCTTATTTCCATTTTCACCCCACAACTAAAATCCTTACTTCAGAACAAAATTAAAGAAAGTTTAGCGTGTCTTCTAAATAAATCACAAGTCCATATGTAGAGCAGAGGGCACCAACACCTTTGCACCACAATAAAACCAGAGAAAAGAAAATCACATCAGCAAGTAGCATCTTTATTTAAAATACTTCTGTAGGCATCCCACAGCCTAGGGAAGCAAAAACAGGAATAAAACCATTCAAAAAGTTATGCTGCCCTATTTCTGCTTAAATGAAAAGTCAAGTCAGCAATGTCAAGAGTGTCTTTACCACCAAAACCCAAAGCGGAGCCCAGGCTGCCCCACCCAGCAGCTGCTCCAGCTAAGAACACCCGAAGGTAACGGCACAGACCTACAGGTATCTTCTGTCAGCAAAAGGACCCTTTCTCCAAAACTACCCACCTCTTCACTACTCACCTATCAATTTAAATACCCTGCAGCAAAAGCACAAAGAAAAACTGCCGTAGGACGCACCTGAAGGAAAGCTTTCTCTTATCAAAGCAAGATTTTTAACCTTAATTTATACATTTCTAAGCAGATACATTCCTACCTGTAGATCTCAGCACTGAGGAGTTACAAACCTGGTAACGCCGACTCTAACTCCCACACTGCAGGTGCCTGGTATTTAGGCTTACACAGCCATATCTTTCTGTATTAATGGTCAAGTTTTCTCATCTTTAACAACAAAAAATAGAAAGATATAAATCAAACCTGCAAATCCTGAAATGGCTGAGACAGTCAAGAGTCCAGCAAGACAATCAGAAAGCAGCTGCTTTCCACGCCTGAACACCACTGCCTGTAAAGCAGCTATATATATTTTTTTTTTTTCTCCAGTGGTGCCTTATTCAAATTGTAGGGAAAGCATCAGTCTGAACCCAGTAACTGATGGGAGTAACAGTTTATAGGTTACAGAAGGATATTTTATTGTTAACGGACCATACCATGTCAGAATCCGAAGGGGGTGAGGCGGCAGCCAGGCAGGAGGAGAGAGATGCTCCTGTTTTTTTTTTTTTTTTCCCCCCAAGCCACTGCAATTACTCTGATGTGAATTTTTGATGACTTCCGACATATTGCATGGTTAATAATCATTTCAGCTGTCATGTTTGGTTAATGTGGAAAATGCATTTGCTGCATTGTGATGCAGCGCTCCAGCCACAGCTTGTAACACCAGTTGTGAAGCTATTCCCTTAACTGCGCTGCATGAATTTGCACATACCATGAGGCTGAAATAAACGGTACTTTGATTTTTATACAGCAAGAGAAAGCTTCTGCCATTTTAGACCTGCAGAGCTGCTAAAGCAACTTGCACAGGCAGATAATTTTGCTGCATATTAATCGGTGTCAATGTTCTTTCAAGGAAAGCTTTGATTCTCCATTGTTTTGCTGGGCTTGGTTATTTAGCAGTTAAAAGACTTACATACTATTTACATTACACATTGTCCTTTGTTGTAGCTTTGAACAAGTTATTTAATTATAAGCACAGATACCTCAACGAAACCGTCAGCCCCATTACTGATATAGCCTCACTACTTCCTCCTCCATTTGATACTTGCAAACATGTCATATATAACATTGTCCTACAAGACGATTGCTCGTGAAGAGCGAAAATCTGCTGCTTACAAATAAAAGGGGTTTTATTTGCCAAGTGCCACTTCTTCACCTACACCTTAAACATCAAACACAAAGTATAAGGTTACATAAAACACCACCGTGTGCCTTTCGTTGTCACCAATAGAAATACAATGCTGCGAGCAATCGTGCAATTACAAGAGGGGATGTAAAACAGCAGAGATGAAGCCATGCTAAGAGCCAGTCACCCAATGATTAAAGTCAGGCCAGTGTATTCCAGCAGTCAGGTGATGGTGCCATCATTACAGTGCAGAAACCACAGAAAAATCGAGAAACGGACCACCCCCATCCTAAAGAAAAAAAAATAGAAGCACCAAAGAAATAAAGAATGTGTTTGCTAATACGCAAAGCGTACAGCCATGAAGAAGCATTCCACACAATGCGAACATAACGCTATCAGGCGGTTCCTTCCTCAGGTCCCAGGTGCACATTTAACCCACGGTGCCAGCACAGCTCCTGCCTGTCCGCAAACTGCTGGTGACACCCCCAAATCCAAAGTTGTTTCTTTTTAAATCCCAGCCCTGCTGCAATAGTGCTGCATTTCACAGTTTGATAATTTACCGAATACACGCCTTGTCTATACAAACACACATACACACAAAAATCCAGACTTGGGATGTCTACATTTAATTTAATGAAGCACAGCAAGCTATCAGGAGAGCATTTTACTGTGCATTAACATTGACGTATCTGCAGAATCACCACCAACACCACTAATACAATATTTCCACTTCTATTTTAATTAAAGCTACACTGCAGGGGGATTAGTTGGACACAAATACCAGTAAAAAAGGTGCAAGATGCTTTATAGAGAGAAAAAAAAACTTGAGTCTCTGAATTAATATGGTACTCCCTGCTTTGGGAGCAATTCCCATTAATGGCGTTAGGTCTGTAGAGGATGCTCTGTGACTCAGGCACATTGGACACTTGCGCAATACAGAGCTTCACAAATGGCAGAGTTGCCTCTTAATACGGTGTATTTGAGCAAACTCGATCCTAAGGCAAATTTTCCTCAAAAAAAATCCAAACCACACTGCAAGGGGCAAACCCTCCCTGCTTGTGACCAAACAGGCACTGTACTGAATACCTGAACCCTCGTCCCGGGAGTCTCATGAGTAGAGAAGACAGGACCAAACCCACTGACACTCAGAGGAAAATTGTAGTTGGTTGCATTGCACAGAAAACCACTGATCACAGCCAGCTACACCCGAGAGCGCAAGCAAAGCCCCTTTCGGGAGAGGGAGGGTATGCATTTGCAGGAATAATTAAACTCTGGCACTACTCCTGCATTTCTGAGCATCCGTGCCTGGCAGTGTCCCTGCAGTCATGCCTGCCTAGTGACTTGCCGCTCACTTCACACACGCTGCTCCGTTTTCAGATGGCTTCTTCCCCTACTTGCCTCTGGTTTGCATAACCTACTAGTGGTGCAGAGACAGAAGCACAGAGGATACACAGAGCTTTTGCTTTCTAGCCAGGTCTTAAAACAGGTGAAAGTACCTGGACAGACAGTCGACATGTTGGGACAGACTGTAGCCCCATCAGGGATTTGAGGAGCGCAGTGATCTATCTGGAGCTGCTTGCCACAACTTTAAAGATGCTGATTTTATCAACAGACATTCGCTGTTATTTTTTTGGCCACATAATATTACTGCAGAATCTACTCCCAACTACGCATTACAGATTAGCACAGTTTATACATATATAATTCTTTTTTATTTTTTTACATACTGCATTGCCAGCTCACGATGTTGCAGGGAAAGCTTTCCCAGTATGGTTCAGCACAGAACTGTCTCCCCTTACCTACAGATTTCTTAAAGCAACAGTTTTGAGGAATATAAACAGAAACTACTCATCCCAAATGACTGTTAGTGTAAATAACGCTGAGTGGTAACCCAGCTAAGATGTTGGAACTACTATCTGTTTCACCGGCAATCAGTTTGGTGGAGTGTGCAGTCAGCTCACGCATCAATCATTTCTCCACTCAAATGTGACTGTGGGAGGAGACAGGAGAAAACTACTGCTTGTGGTTGCTGGGCCACAGTGAAAGAAAACAGCAAAAGTTTTCCTTCTGAGTAGAAAGCATCATAACCCTAAGAGAATGACGGTGTCAGAATATGAATAACCTCCTCTGCATCAGGACAGCTCCCTTTATCCCAGGTCGTCCACAGTGACCTCCTTCCCTCTCTCGAATGAAGGAGATTCCTTCACCATTGCTACAAAAATCAAAGATGTTATCATCCCTACATTAAATTCAAGAAAACCTAAAAAAACCCATGCCAGTCTACAATCACTATAATTTATCCTCCCCTTCTTTCCTAGTCTTGCACTGGGCAGGGGCAAGGGGAAGAACGTGAAATGCATGCCTGGGGCTGCTCCTGTATCAGATCCTTTTTTGCAGCCCTACAGCTGCGCTGCCTGCCATCCCCAGTGAGCATTACCCAGCAAAAGTAAGAGACATCGCTGGCAGCGACTTAAAACAGCGATAGGTAGCTCCTTCCCAAAACCCCTTTTTTCTCTGCTTAATCCAGCACTGTAGCAGGAGCTAATACTGCACTGTCATACTGGGTCTGGAGAGTGCCTCACAGCATTAGCTCCTTCCTCTCTGCAAGGCTGGCAGGGCGATTATTCAGCATTAATGACACGCTAGGTCTCCTCAAAAGGAGGGTTGTCATACCCAGCACGCTGCCTGCTTCCAGCTCTGCACACTCATCCTCTCCCTTCACAGCAATGTAGAAGAGCTGGAGGGGGTTCAGGAATCCAATTCAAGCAGGTTAGGGCGCAGAGGACAAGTAAGAAAATTCAGGCTAACACTCACATCAACACAGCTGCAGCCACAAGCAAACAGCAGTGCAAAAAGTCAGATGGGCTGAGTATTTTATGATGCTACTGGCCTATGTGGCAGGGGGTTTGGGCTTTGTGGCAAAGAGACAACTTCCACGGACTAAGAGAATACAAGTTACCCGGAGCCTGGTACCATCAGCACAGAAAAAACTTCTCTTGCAGGGTAAAAACCACCAACTCACTCATACTGGGAGTCCTGGCTTGTTACAGAGCTCAATGAGACCTGAGTTTCAATACAGCTTTCCAGAGCTAAATTTGCACCAAACAAGAGGCAGGATGTAAATACAAAGTGAGAAACAGCCCTGACTGAGGACCAGTGCTTTTTGTGACCAAGTGAGGGAAAGAGAGGGGGAGAGGAAACCACAAATCCTGTAAAATGAGAAGGGTGATGGTCCCAAGCAGGGGAGGGAAGCCCAGCCAAGCAGAGAGGATTAGCACCAACACTGGCAGTGCTGTTCCTGCCATCCACGCCCCAATTAGTGGTGTCATTTGTCGGGATGAATGGAGAACTTGCACTCAATTCGGCAATTTGACAGAGTGTCACTGAACTACCTCACGTCCATATTTATCCAAGAGGTGAGAGCAGGAACCAGTTTTTAATTAGAGGCTTTTTAACAAAGAACCGAGGGTATTACTCATGCTCTCACCATCAAGCAATAATTGAGATGTAATCATTTAAACAAAGCGCAACAAGTGTCCATTTACCCAAAGCCGTTGTTAAATATCTACTAGACTATTTACAAAATTATAATGTGCCATGAATATGCAAACCACTTTCCATCTTTAGCATCCAAGAAACAAGCACCTTTCAAACAAAATACAACAAAAAACCCCACAACTTGAAGCCCAACAGCTATTTTGAAGCAGAATTTGAGGAGTGTTTTAAACATGCCAATGTTCATTTAAAAGGAGAAGGGGAGAGAAGTGATGGCTCTGCTTTTGGGCCATTAAACTCTGCCTGGGAAGGCCTCTTTTGTACAGCATTAGTGTGTGCTGTGAGTCTGTAATTATGCAGAGAATGTGTTAGTTTTTAATTCAGAATGCTAACTCCATTTTTATAGGGAAGCCCCAAAGATTGGTCCCTCTTGCAGATGACCGCAGGCACTGACAACCAAATTCAGCTCTTGGTGGTACACACGTGCCCTCCTGGGAGGCTGGGCACGGCACACTGGAAAGCAGTAAACTCAGCTCTGCAGTAAAACAGTTCTACAAAACTGTTGCCCCAGCATGGCAGCAAAATCCTCCCAGCCCCATAGCCTGTGAGGTGAGAACTGTACAGTCACTGATATTCACACCTTCGCTTCAGCATTCTTCTGCCTACCTAGTGAATTCCTTAACGCAATTCCACAAGAAGCTGAATTCCCACATCCTTCATATTCCCATACACAAGGAAGTGGGGAACGAAGAAGTTAACTCAGAGCTGCCTAGAGGCCCACACCAAGTTAATGACTGTCAAACACTAAGCCCATCTTTCATCTCTTCTGACTCTGACTGATGCTTGCAATCCACAGAGGGACCTGACTTAAGAGCTCACTTTGACATAGTCCGGCAATGAATTATTAACTTGAGTGGAAGCCGCAAAGCACCAGCTAGCAGCAATCACGATCCTTCTACGATGATTAACCAGAATGCAATTATCAGTGCTCCTGCTTCTCACAAAATGTCTCCGAATTCTCCATCACACAAAGCCCAAAAGGCACCATGCAGGCAAACATACTCACGCATATGAAAGCAGAAACAAGTCTGAGTTGTTACCTCTGTTTCTTCGGGGTTATATCATCAATTGTGAATAGTGTGAGGAAAGAAAGCGCTGCCTTCTCCCCTGCACTACAGCAATTACACGTGGACTTTCATCGCTGGAAGAAGAGCAACATATGCAGAATCAAGCCCATATTCCTAATTCCCACAGTTCTTCAATCTATGCAGCCACAAAAACCTGCCAGCAGTTTCAGAACTATCCTTTCCCAGGTACATCATGTAGCGAAAGCTGTTTCCAGACCAGGGCCCAAATGGGTACACATACCTAAGAAGCTGTGCCTGCCAGCCTGCTCACCAGCAGTGGACAGATGAATTCAGATGCACTCAGCTCTTGCTACGAGGAGTGCTGCCCAAAAGCGTGTCCCCAGCCTCCTGTGACAGGCAGGCATTAAAAGTGAAAAGGCAGGGTGAACACAGCACTTTAAGGTTTTTGCTAGCGAAGAAGCTAAATTTGTGCTTTTCCTCTAATTACAGCTACCAGCTCTGAATAAAGTAGCACTGGAACTACTGGCCTGCATTGGAAGACACCCACAAGCACAATGGTTAAAATCAACCTCAGGAGTGCATGCCTGCTTTGTCAACCCGCCCTTTTATTTTTCATAGTGAATGTACAACTGAAATCAGTATTGGCATCTTGGCAGACTTAATTAGAAGTCAGGCCCACTCCAGCAGGTCTTTGTACTGTGCTCATTACATTAATATCCAAGTGCCTTCCAGTCCTGCATTAAGTGACATGACTAACATCCGTCACACTTTGTTCTCTTTTCCCTTTCCTGGGGGAGTGGAAACAGCGCTCAAGGCGGATCACGGAACAGCCAACAACTGGGAAGGGAGGTTCCTCCAGCCCTGGCTCAGCCTCCTTACACAGACCACATGATGGCCATGCCTGCTTGGTTAATGATTTAATATTATCATCCTCACCAAAAAAATTAGGAAGATGTACATATTAAAAGATGGGTTAGCACCAAGTCTCCTCCCTGCAATACTTCTGTGCAGGGTTGACAGAATTGAAAGACAAACAAAAATCTGTCCTTTGCAGACCAAATAAAGTCATTTGGAGGGCTTTATCACTTCATTTCTTCACCTGACCCCTCCTGCCTTGCCATCTTACATTAGACAATACCGAGGATACAACTTCCAGCAGAGGAAACATTAGTGCCCATCTCTCAAGTTTGATTGAAAAGGAAGATGAAGGCATGAACAGTTTGTCCTGTCCTTCAATCCCTTCCGAAATACACATCTTAAAACTACAGAGGCTTCACCCGGAGCATCAAAACTACAATACCGATGATGTGATTTTTCCTTTTGTGCTGACATGCCTTTCCCCCTTCCCAGTGATCTTCCACCTGTATATCTCCATCCTTTTTATGCTGAAAAGTATTTTCTTGCTTCTGAGTTATCATCCAGTAACTCTGCAAAAAGAACGGCAAGCAGTGAGATGGCTACTAAGAACAGGAAGAGCTAAAAGGAAAAGAACTGGAAGGGATCAAATCCTAGAACTCATTCAAGACAATGAAGGATTGACATTGTTAGACGTGTTAAGGTCAGCCAGCTGTGCCCAAGCAGCACTTCCAGAAGAAGCAAATGTCTGGAGAAAGGTCAAGTTAGGGAATGTAAACTTGGTATAGATTTGGAAACAACAGGCAGCAGGGGAGAGGACCCTCACCACCACCCTCTCCACAAACATCCACCCCAACCCTTCAGAACTGGAGGCAACAGAGACCTGCTAACAACTGGGTTACAAACTGCCAGATTAGAAGAGAAGGACTCGCTTGAGGAGCATGAGGGGAATGCACACAGCTTTCATTTAATGCTATGTGCACAGCCATACAAAATGGGGATTAGTCTTCCACAAAAAGAGAACAACATTTTCAAGCATATGGATGAAGGGACTCTCAGAAAGGGGACAGAGGCTGACTCAGAAAAACGATTAAAAGGACAAAGTGACTTTCAAATAGAGGTCACCAGTTCAAACATGTACTAGATCAGTAGTGGCCAAGACTAAAGCATCTAAAGACTGATTAGCAATTTAAACAAAAACGTGTTATTAATCTTCTTTCGGCTCCTGCTGTACAAGTGCCTGCATTGTAAATTCAGCGCAGGAAGTAAAGCAGAACTAACTTCCCCCATCCCAGTGCCACAGGAACAACCAGGGCTGCAGTGGGCACCCAGGGACCAAGCACTTGTCCCCTCAGCCTCTGCAGAGGCATGGAGGCTGCCCTAGTCCATGTGCTTGGAATGGGTAAGGCATTTCTTTCAGTTGTGACTCCACCTCAGCGCACTCACCTGTCCGCTTGCCAGATACAAGTAATCAGCTACAGCACTTAAAGATACCCACTTAGCACCTATAAATAAGCAGAAAGATCACATTGCAGGTTTTGAGTGCATTATTTTCTCAGGGAGTTTTCCTGTTAAATTACTTTGCTAATTTGTTAATGTCCTATAACTTAAATGTTAATGAAAAATAGGCCCACCAAGTATAATTTCTCCTTTCCCTCAATGCTGATAAGAGGCTCCAATTACCACTGACGATCTCGCGGCACTGCAGACTCAGGCAGGCGCATTATGAGGTGCCTTACTGCAGAAGGTCCTTCCAGAAGGCACCCAAAGAGGGCAGCCAGGATTCCAAAACACACATTTCACTAATGAAAAGTGGCAGACACACTGTGTTTAGCACTCAGAAAGTACATCCAGTAACGCAGCTGCTTTGACTTCGGTCACTGAGCAAATCTTGGGTGTTTCCCATCTGTCTTCACAGGGACTTGTAGCTCCACTATACTGTGCAATACAGAGACACCCAGTGAAACCATTTTCTTCGCTCTATTATTGGGTGGAATAACGGGTTGCAGACTTGGAGATTGGGTCAAACCACTCTCTGCATGCTGCTCATTAGGCAAACACTTCCTCGTGGATGAGCGGCTGCAGTAGTGGCGTGATCATAAAACACATCAATGCATATTTTTATATACTGCTAATCAATTATGATGTAAAATATTCACGTACTATTACCCAACTAGAGTCTTGCAAGTAACATTAATTCCTGTGTAAATTTACTGGAAGTCAGGACATGTTGAGGAAAAGATAAAGAATATTCAATTCCCTTTTTAAAGAAAACTTATTAATATTTGCTCCAAACGATCTTCCAGCAGCTGCAGTTTAATACCACCCAAAATACATTTTCCCTAGGGTCCTCCATTATCAGCAAGGGCCTTTCTGGCAAGCCCATGTGTTCATTCAACAGATTCTGTCTGCTATCTAATTTAAGAGCCTTAGGTGTGACGCATTTGAGGAAAGCAATCAAATCCTGCTCCTTCCAGGCCTACTGGGACACCTATTAATTCACCCTCCTGAAGAGAGGGAGTTTATCATCGCTGGCAATCGCTAGTATCTAGAAAAGTGGTACAGGGCAACTTAAATTGGCATTGCAATTATTTTAAGTCTATAAATAGTTGTTGCCACAGTGTAAATTAAACTGCTATACAGTAACATCCTGTCTTTTCTACCTTTTAAAGCTAAACTCTTTTTCTATCAGATAAGCAGGGACCATGTCACATAAGAGTCCATGGAATGTGACTATGAGCACTCAGAAATTGTGTTGTACTCCACACAAGGATAAGCTGAAAGCCCAGAGTAGCTTGTTAGGTTCTCTCTTTCTCCCTTAGGAAGAACAAGAAGAGACTCAGTTGCAAATTGCTTCATCATTGGTCACCCAAACTCAAAATGTTTAAAAGTCACCATAAAATTCCACAAAGCAACCACAGTAACTGAATGGAAATGAGCTGCATAGGAAAACAAAGGTGAACGTGTTTCACTAACACCTTTACTTTTGGGAAAGACAGTTGGACAACGGCTGCCTTTGCACAGGGCGATCAGGTTTGGCAGACCACTGAAACAGGGGAATGGAGACGGTCAGACAGGTGAGGAAAGAAGCACCAAGCCTAGAATATTCCCTGGCAGGGAAAAAAGAGTTGATTTTAACACAAATACCAGCACAAGCTTTATTTGGGCAATTGTACCACTTACATTGGTGTTTGCCTCAGAGATGATGCTAGTGCTACTGCTCCCCAGTGAGAGAAAAGCCATCTACATTTTTGGCAAAAGTACCATACTAATTTCTTTTAAAGAGGTATATTCCAACAGGCAATAACCCTACCTCACAAAATATTATTTAATGAAAAGCCAAAATGACAGGAAAGGGACTGCAGCAAGTCTTGGCGACAAGTCTGATTGAGAAAGATTAAATAACACCCAGGCCGGTAGCCAGAGGGCAAACTCTTGGCTCCTCACCTTTTCTCAAGTGTTTTCCATCACATTTGGTAGAGCAGAAGCTGTTTCAGCCTCCCTTAATTTCCAATACTTTCTAGCTCTAATTAAGTTATTTAGGCTTTGTGTAATTATTGCTCTTTGTGGCAGGCCATACAATCAGCAGTAATACCTTATAGAACCAGGTAGCTGAAACAATGTCATTTTCCACCAAAAGCATTTTCATGAAGGGTCTGGAACACAGGGCTTATGAGAAACAGCTGAAGGAACTGTGATTGCTTAGACCAGAGAGGAAGCTGAGGGGAGACCTCATCAATCTCTACAAAGCCTGTAAAAGAGGTAACAAGTGACAGGACAAGAGGAAATGGCCTCGAATTGCACCAGGAGAGGTTTGGACTGCATATTAGGAAAAGATTTCTTATTGAAAGAGTGGTGAAACACTGGAAGAGGCTGCCCAGGGCAGTAGTGGAGTCAGCATCCCTGGAGGGGTTCAAGAAACATGAAGACGTGGCACTTCAGGATGTGGTTCACTAGGCACGGTGGTGCTGGGCTGATGGTTGGACTTGATGATCTCGGAGGTCATTTCCAACCTTAGTGATTCTGTAAAACCAAAGGAGGCTTAGTCCTTTTCATTTTGTGAAGCTTTTTGTGAAGGGAGACAGAGGAGGACAGAGAAATGGCAGACAGAAAACTGGAGTTGTACCTGAAGGAGCACTGGGTACCTGTTCCAGAGAGGAATAAGAAAGGAAGGGATTGGGATAACTGCTGGCTGACTGCAGTGGCAGACGATTTATAGCAACTGAAGTTTCCACCTCCATCTACCTCACCAAAACCCCCCCACCATAATCAGGACAGCTGCTTGGCACAAAGATTGTTCTTGTTCAACAACAACATCTGGCCATTCATACCTATCTCTCAGCAGAGAGGACCAAACAGAACACGCACCATTAAACAACACAGGGAAGCACCTCTGGGAACAGAGCATAGATCAGCCTGATCCAGTGGGAGGTGTCCCTGCCCATGGCAGGGGGTTGGAACTGAATGGGCTTTAAGTTCCCTTCCAACGCAAACTATTTCATGATTCTGTGATCCCTGTACTGCCAGGAAGGAACAGCAAGCCCCATCTCATACCAGAGAAAGGTTACAAGATGACAACAGGCATGTTTGTATGGGCAGTGACACACTCCTGAAGCAATACAAATGAAACTTTCCTCTAGAAAACACAATGCCTGGTTTCAAACTAATAAATGAAAGAGTCAGTAATTACTCTGCATCCCTGAATGTCTCAGCAACCCGGCAAGCACTGAGCATCTCAAAGTTATAAGGCAGCACATTTTAAGAGGCACAAACCTCAAAACATCAGGATTCCTGCCTGTCTCCCCTTGTTCTCTTTTCAGTGTCTCTCACTTCAGAGTTTCATTGCAGTACATAAATGTTAACAAATACAGGAAAAACCCAAGGAAACTCAAGACTTGCCTATTTATCTTTTTTTTTTTTTTAATTCCAACCACATTAGTACTTTGGGAGAGCCAAATTGTATTATAAAATGCAGGATTTCAGCTTTCTGGCACCAAGCCAACATTTTAATGGCCATTCAAACACTAAGTAAGGAAATGGTTGTGCATTAAGCCTACCAATAAAGTCAACAATCAATACTTCAGTATTACAGTAAAAATGCAATGCACCCTTTATAACTGTCTCTGGCCTCATCCTTCCTTGTCACGCTCAGCTCTAAATAAATAAATAATCCCCCCCCCCAAACCAAAAAACCAAAACAAAGGAAAGTCACTAAACATTTTGCTTTAAGTCCAGACCTAATTGGTCCTCTGGACTGGAGAGATGTGGGTTTTTTCTCCAGCTGTGTCTTGACAGGGCAGAAGAGGCAAGAATAAAAAGGAAAGAAGTTCAGACACAAAATTAATCAAGCAGGTCAATAGGTAAGACTACTGAAATAATGAAGCCTCAAACAGCTCAGCCCCAAGCAACTGCAGATTAGAAGGTTCCAACTTTGTCTGCAAAAAGCATCTCAGTCAAAAGACAACAGAGAGTAATTGCATCAAGGCATACTAATATTTGGGTTTCAATCCAATTCATAGATCTTAATTGCTAGCACAGCCTCTTGTCCTCTCAATGTAGTCTATCTGTTTGATCAAATGAAGCAAGTTCTGCTGAGGAGAAGATTTGGACACCCTGTGGAAAGCGTAAGCATCAGGCAGTATTGCTCTGCAACAGAACAAATGCTTTAAAATTTAACTCTGGCTTCCCATCCTGAGTCACGGCCATAATGCTGAGCCACTGCTCTATTTCTGAGCAGCAGAAAAAACCCCAGTGCTTATGGATGCTTGGAGCAGTGCTGTGTGTCTGCAGGAAGGTTCAGGGTACGCCTGTTTTTCAGGAAGAAATGGTAGCAGCCATCAATCCAATCCTGTGAAACCTGAATGTAAAAACAAGAGGACAAAAACAATCAAATTGATCATTTTTATCTCCACAGCCTGGCAAGCTCAGTTCAGTAATGGAACTTCATCATGGAATGGTTACACCAGCGTAATCACTTGGGTAAACAAGCCAACTGAATTCCCCATTTTCTTCCCGAGTCTGTAAATACACAGAGGGAAACAGAGAATGATTGTTGCAGAAATCCCTCCATGAGTCCCTTATGTTTATTTGCTAAAACCACCTTGCATCCCTGGGGTTTTGGCTATAAACAAGCACACAGCAAGGCTGGGAATTTGGAAAGACTTTTTGCTGATGTTTGGAAGTCAGGCATCGGCACCTTGGGGTTGAGTTCTGCCAAAGGACCCACTGCTGCAAGTCCAGCAGCCACGGAACAGGAATCCACAAGCCCTTATAGACCACAGAGTGCGTGATCCAAGCTCAGCGGCTGGAGATGTGTCCAGCAATAAGCTAGGCCAAACTGATGATCGTTAGGTTTGGCTACTTCATCTTGTTCTACAGTCAGGCAGATCCTAAATAATCCATCTTAAGCAAGAGTCACCACGCTACAAAATACTGCTGCATAAAATGACAATATTGGGTGGCAGGCAGTCGCTGTATTGACTCAAGTTGTAGCCTATAACTCTAATTAGCCACCAGTTTAATTAAAGGGTTTTTGCACGGCCACAGCTCCAACTCTGGGCAGCAACCACAGTTTTATAATACTTTCAGCTCAGAGAAGCTGATGATCTCCAACCCAGACTGCCAATAGCCACTGCAGGTGTCTCTGTTGCAATAGGCTGGGTTCAGGGAGTGCAGAGACAGGAGAAATAGGGGATGGTTTTAAGCTGAAAGAGGAGAGATTGAGATGAGATGTTAGGAAGAAATGTTTTCCTGAAAGGGTGGGGAAGGAAGCCCTGGCCCAGGCTGCCCAGAGAAGTCGTGGATGTTCCATCCCTGGAGGTATTCAAGGCCAGGTTGGATGGGGCTTGGAGCAGTGGGAAGTGTCCCTGCTCATGACAGGGGTTTGGAACTGGATGGGCTTTGAGGTCCTTTCCAACCCAACTCATTCCATAAATCTATGATTCAGCAGAGCTGCGGTAGACAGGTGCTTGCAGCACAGCTTCAGTTTCTTGTTTCAGGCGGCGAAAAGAGCTCTGCTGACAGGATTCTGTGGGGCAGCCAAGGGCTGTGCTCCTCAGCACTGCCGAACCAGAAAACTACTGACAGCGAGAAACAACCACATATTTCACAAGACGTGGGATCTGACAGAGGAAAGGTGGAGGCCAGTTGAATACTGATGAGGACCATGAACATTAAAGAGGTCCAAGGGAAAAGCAAAATGGAAAAACATCTATATAAGCTTCAACTACAGACTCTCATGGTCTTGTGAGAGGTGATGGTAAAAGTGACTTTTATTTCTCAAGTGAAGAAATTGATGCAAGAGAAGGCATTTCTTGAACCCAAAGTCAGGCATGAATACCATGACAAAAATTGGATCAAAATCCAGCTTTCCTGATTTCCTACACTGAAAAACAGCTGCCACAGAAGGCTGTTGTCTAAGTAAATATACCCATCATGGGGTGCCAGTCAGGCAAGGATCCAGAAATTCAAGGGTCAAGCGTTATTCAGTATTTGAATAAGTGCAATAAAACACTGCATAAATATTTAAACTGGCACTCCTGCTCCAAAATATTCTTGGAACATATTTCAGCCGCTTGCTTTCAAAGTTTATAACAGACATTCCCTTCTTCCTTCTGTCCTGTGGAACCTCTGAAAAAACCCCATTTCCCGCTCACCCACTGCACATCTGACAGCAGTTTACTAGTTTGAGCCTGCTGCTCTTGGTCAGCAAGTACAAATGAATAAATCTAAACTCCTGAAATCCTACATCTTTGGCTCTTTGAGGTCTCATTTTAAATTCTCCCCAACAGAGAGCCAACCCACATCCCAAATCTCCAGAACACCACTCTCCATTTTTATCATTCATATTCTGGCTTCAAAAGTGAAATTCTTGGGCTCTATTTCAGACCTTCTCACAACGTGTGCTATCAAATAATCTAAGACACATTTTGTCATCAGACACTTCCACCAACTAGAACACACAATATTTGCTTAGATCCGAGTATAAATCTCAAGAAGTCAAAGCACAGTGACAAATAAATTTTGATATTCCATGTGCAGCTGAATCTCTTAATTATTTTAGTCTGACATAAGAAAAAAACCCCAACTTACTATCAGTCATTAATATAAACTACAATTATAAAATTTTAGAGCAACATCTCCTTATTATTAGCCATTAGCTGTGCTGCCCTGCCCAGCCTCTACTTTTCAACTGTGCAACATTCAATGAGAGAAAAAGCTGCTGTAAATGAAGGAAGAAGCTATGCAGATGTGTACTGCCAATACCCACCTGGCTGCACACTTGAACAATCAATCTCTTGAACAGCAGCTCTGATGGGTATTTCCAAGCCTTGAGATCTCCACAGTTATGCTCAATACTGATTAGCAGAACCTGTTCCTATTTCAGCCTTAATTTCCCTGTGCTTCTGTATCCTAGGCCCACCAGTACTGAATGAGTTGAAGTTGAAAATAAAGTTAAAAACTCTGTTAAATTATATTTCAATAATATTTACCTTCTAAGGATCCCAAAGTTCTTCTGTAACCACACCTAACTATTGACCACAGAAACCTGACCCAGCATTTGACATCTGCAGAGTTTTGCTTCTCCTACTGACAGTGACAGCTTGTTCAGCAGATGCTCCTGGTAGCACCATTTGCAAGTATTAATACGCAAGATTAATAGTAAAAACAAACAAAACCCCAAACCAAATCCAAAAACCCAAGAAAAGATGGCTCTTCCTTAACAGTTTTCATTTTGCTGGACTATCAGAAGTAATAAGCAACTAATTCTTTGATATCAATGCAAGAGGAAGCTCTGATGATTCCATAGGTAAGATTGCTGTATCAGAATGTACCATGGTGTATCAAAAGGCACTGCATTTTACAAACACTTTGAAGGCTAGCGCTGTACTTTAATTGTTTAAACTCATGAGGGTCCTAGAAAATAAGAGTCGTCCAATGGAAACAGCTGTGAGCCCGTCAGTCTAAGTAAACTCAATCTAGCCCATGAAGCTGTCCCCATCAATGAAAGCTACATTTATTAATCCACTGCACTGCTTTCACAAGGAGTACTGGAAAGGCCAGTACGTCAGCCTTTCAAATCTTGCACTTGTCAGTGCCTTCAGCTTTATTCTGAGCAGCCTTACTGTGTGACCACCTAGAGGCCTCTGCACCAGAGGGAAAGGCTTTCACGCCTGGTGCTGATACAATGTCACTCCTAATTTGGTCTGGAAGCTGTAAGTTATTTTATTAAGATGATTAGTTGATACTACACAGCCAGACAAACACCTGGTGCTACAACTGTGGCAAAGGGTTGTTTCAGGATGGGGAAAAAAAACATGGATTAAAAAAACCTTACGAGTTACATTTAAACTCTGAGGTCCTACCTAACCTGCCCAAGAACAAAAGCCTCCATGAATCCTCACGTTTAACCAACTCCTCAGCTTCTCAAGGAAGTGCATTAACTACATATTCAGCTTACAAAAATAAATTGCAACACTTGCTAAAAAATAAACTGTGAAAGAAACAAAAAGCCCTCCTCTTTAGTCACACGTGACAGCGATTCAATTTCACTGTCTATTGCATGCATTTTTCATAAGGCAGATGGGTACAGGATAGCAGTCATGATCGTTTTCAATTTATCACTCTGGAACTCCAGTTAGAAAAAGGATGAAATCAAGCAAGCCATTGCCTTTGACAGCAGCAAAAGAGCACAGCCTGCCTGGCTACCTATGCTCTTCAGTGGCCCATACAACCAGATTGTAACTCTCGCACCAGATGCAGTGCAAAAGTGATCCTTTGCCTATTTAACTTGTTTAAAGTCAATTAATCAGCCTATAAAATAGTGCCAGCAAAACCCACTTCCATTGTAAGTGGTGGTTTATAATTAAACACCTGTTTCTAAATACATGTGGCCACGGACCAGGTAAAGAACATCTGCACAGAACATTAATCTAAAGGACATGAGTTTTAGAGGAATGTGGGAAAAGCTTATGCCACCTTGCTTGGTACAAGATTGGCCATCTAGCACGCTTGCAACAAAACAGAGAGTGGATTTGCATGTCCTAGCACCAAGTTGTGCTCTTTCCTGCGGACAACAGCAATCAAGTGTGCTAAAGGCAAAGGGATCCATCTCAGAGGTCTGCTTAAAATCAATGTATTCAGAAGCTCCTCTGTGATAGTAAGATGAACCTCCTCTGGATCCACACAGAACTTCCCACATGCAACATGTTCTGCTGAGCAGTCTCTGCAATGACTTGAGTCTTCCAATTGCGCTTCCCACCTTCCTTTCAGAATATTCGGTTTCAAGCAACATTTGTTGCCAGGATGCATTGCTAATACATAATATATTGGCTGGAAATTAGTATTTCATCTCTGAAAGAGAAAATGTTACAAGTACTTCTTAAGAGGCAATGAATGCAGAAGAGTTTGGAAGAAATCTTGTGAGACAGAGCAAACCTATAACCAAGAGAAGGCAGATCTATTGAGACAAACAGCTAAATCCTGCCCTTTAAGACAGACCATGGAGTCAATCCTCTGATGCTCATTTTAATGCTGGAAAAAGATCTGTTCTGCTATTCTGCTGCAACAGGACATTATTTCTCCACAAACTTGGCTTTGGGTATTTCTTGCAGGGATAGTTTCTGACTGAAAAGGCAGACTTGCTTCTTTACTCCTGCTGGTGCCGTTCTGCCGTTCCTGGGAAGGACTCAGGAGTTATATTCTCTGCCCTCCGAAACTCAGTGCCCCTAACTGACAGCCAGACCCATCCAGCCTGCAAATCAAGCCCTGGATTCTTTTCACACAGAGGACCGTCCTGCTGACCTGGTAGACCTGCCGTAGGCAAAGGGGCAGGAGAAGGCCTAGAGGCTCCTAGGTGCCTTCTGACAGCTTTTCAATGACAAGCATAACACATTACATACCAGAGAGGTTCCTCTGAAATATAATGCAAAAGGTTTAGAGTAAGGAAAAAAGGAAGAAAATGCAGTAAGCCAGAGAAGCAAAGGAAAGCAGATGACAGTTCTGCTCTAGTGACTAATAGGAATATAACCGAGTGACAAGTTACTCCTCTTAGTTAAAGATTTTACAACTTGTTGATGGTAACCCCTTCCCCAGCTCAGTTCCCCTCAGCTCCAGCAACAAGCCAAACAGGAATCCGCGTTGAATGCCTATTTCCATAATTCACTAAATCATAGGTTTATTAAAACCTGAAACCATTGAGAAGATACAAAGTTTTTCCTCTGGAGGAAAAAAAACCCATAGGAATCAAGAGGACAGTAAAAAAGGTAGAGAATAAGGCATGTAATGGTACAAAACCACAAACAGCAAAACATTTAACATAGCACATTAGCTGTTTACATACAGCACTACCATGCACTTCATCTGACCAGCAAATATGAAGCCAAAAACATTAACCTCGAGTCAAATAGCAAAACAAACAAGAGAAGCAATACTGATTCACTCTATCTGTTGAGTAATCAAGCTTCTTACCATTAGAAATGAGCAACAAATTTTCTGTATAAGCTATCTTTAACCTCAGAAAAATTAAATCAAGCTAGACAGGACTAAGGAGAGAAATACAGCAGGCTTAGCTCTACAAAAAACAGAGCACACTGTCCAAATGTGTAATTTACAATGAGGTGAGTCTTTGCACCCAGCTCCCACCATTTAGCTTTCACTAGGACCTCAGGATGGGCACAGTCCCTTTCAGTCTCGACAACAGTGGCTCTTTTGACCACTGTATTGGTGCTTATTTCAGATTTAATAAAGCCTTTAAGTTTTTTGTATCTACTTAACAGACAGAGTAAAAGGATTTAAACATTCCATTCTCTGTTAGAAAGCTTGGGGCAGGAGAGGAAAGAAACAATGAATGTTTCAGATTTACTATATGGTAACCATAGCAGGCAAAATCAATTACTGCGGAGAGGATCTGGAGATAACATGCAGGTTCCCACTCATCTCTCTGAAATGTGTTCTCCCCCCCTTCTCCTCTCTATTTCCTCCTCCACTTCTCTTCAGAAATGTCTTCTCCGACATTAGAATCTGGCCCAAAGATTCCTACTGGCTTACAAACACATTTAGAGATAAGGATTTGTCATGATACGGTATGGTGTCCCCACCTGTGCACTCCCACATCTGAGATTAAAAGCAATTCCTTCACAGATTGCTCCTTCTGCCTTTCACACCCAGTTTGGCTACAGCAAACTTTATTACCGGAGAAAGCAAAAGATGGTGTGGCTTTATCAAGAACGCTGTGCATGCTGGACAGCCATCCTCAAAGGAAAAACTGCAGTAGAGTCTGAGGAATTAGCAAAAGGATGTGTATAGCCCCTCACGGGACACAAGATGGGGACACTTTCAAAATTCATAATATTAAAAAGGAAATAAATAGCAGCAGATCCTTTAAAAGTCTGTGAGATAAACGATCTAGAAAGGGCGGATCCACAGATCCAGTTCATACAGGTCTGAATAAGAATGAAAGGATGTCTGTTTAAATGATGCCAAGCTCAAAACCAATAAAAGGGAATAAATTTTAACATAATCTCTAATTGAATTGTGGAGCTTACTATCACAGGAAGATGGCAAGGCCAAAACCGTAATGGGATTAAAAACTGACTCAGGTTGTATATGGATATTGACAATATCTAGAGCTGCGTTTAACAATAACATTGTGGAAAGAATTAGCATCCCTTATGCTTTCAGGCTTTTAACCCACCTCTGACTGCTCGAGAAACCGCGTGAAACCTAATAGAGCAAGCAGGTATCCCCATGAATATCTTTTGTCAGTGCTTCTCCTTCAAATTATCCCATGCTGCTTATAAGCACATAAAGACAACTGAATAGATGGGTCCCAAATCCCATCTAACATATCAACCAAGACAAATTTAGTTTCAGCAAATCCAGTGTCTCTGATTCAAGTCTAGGATAGTCAACGGAACCATTCAATCAGGTTTAGTAAAGCTGCTGAAACTGAAATGAAACACAGATGTGTCTACCACAATCTTCCCTCATTCACCAGCCTTTGAGCAGCACTCATGATACACTGGCGAGTCTTCCCTTTGCTCCCTCAAAACCACCACCAGTTAGAAAATGTCTCTCCCCTTCACTACCTCCACCCTGCAATAAACAATTAAAATATCACATAATCCAGAAATTGGTGCTTTAGGACTTTCCATAGAGACCCAAACTGCAGTCACAAAAACTGGCAACACACTATGCTATTCTCTATAAAGTTATTTTAAAACTAAGTCTCTCCAAGCTCCTCAAGCCATTCCTTACCAAGCAACAATTAAGCATGCTGTTCCAATTAAGTTAAAAAATAATCTGTTAGCTGTGGCTTAAAACGCTACACAAGCAGATCCTTTCTGGTGGAAGCACCATGCGTCTCGCATGCTTGCTGAGATACAAGTAGTGGAATGGCATAGGAAATTTCTAACTCATATCCCGAGGCTTCTTTCAGTCCTTTCCATGTGCATAGAAAAGCAACATGAGTTCTTTTGCAAAAACTGCTTTTCGTTTAAACAGGAACTTAATGATTAAGGTTGAAGTACATGACTGTCTTGCACCCAAAATACTGTCAAAGAACGGATCTGAGCAGAATGGGCAGAAGGTAATAAATGAATCCACAGGAGAAAAGTGAAGCATATAAATACAACCGGAGTAAGGAAAAAAAAACCCCACGAGTGGAAGAAAGATGGGAAGAAAACAGAAAGTAGGCAGCGAGAACAGAAGCTGTGCCAAAAAAACTAAATGAGTGAGGCAAACGCATGTGTCCTTAGTTCCACCTCAAAAGGCTGCAACTTTCTTTCAGAAGCATATCTTGGCAGAAGTAAGAACTCATTCTGACTTCAAAAAGGAAAGTTAACACACATCTATACATACCACCCAAACATTTCTTCTGCAAAGTGCCAGATTTTCAGGCTGCTGTTTTGCATCAGGAAGCTTAAGTACATCTGCAGTTTGATGTGCAGGCACTGGGAAACAGTTTACACACTTATTAGTTAGAATCAGAGAATCATCAGGTTGGAAGAGACCCACCGGATCACTGAGTCCAATCATTCCAACCAATCTCTAAACCATGCCCCTCAGCACCTCAAAAAGCAGCAAAAGCTACATTTGAGTCTCAGAAAAATAAACAGAACCACCTCTTTAGCCCAAGCCATTGCTCTATCACATGATACATGGAGGTGGCAAATTGCCAGCCTGCAAGAATTTGCATCTCAGCATCATTTCTTCTCACCAATTTGTACAACCGCAGAGATGAAACCATTCCACTAAATTTTTTCCAGCAGCATGCAAACACTAATTCCAATAGTTCATTTGCACATGCTGAGCACACACCGTCTAGGTCAGTAGTCAATACAAGACCTCAGCCAGCACTAAATTAATGGGACAGTGTGACATTAAGAGGTACCACGTTGCCAGAAGTGCTGTCCTCCTGGTAAGATGCAACGTGGATCCTGAAAGTCATTAATGATCTCACAGTACTTCTTGTAATAGTAACATTGCTCCAAGCAGGGTCTCGGTGAAATTTGGCCTCAGGTAATCACATCCTACCAGTCGAGGTTCAATTTAGTTTCAGCTGCATGTTGTGTTCTACCACATGTAAATGCTATTTAGAGAAGCAGAGATGTCTACAGCGCAGCATAGGATCTGTCATCTCCAAATTGCCTTTTATACCACATTTGCCCCTTCACAGGGATACGAGTTAACATTCAGTTAGGAATTGGAACAATTTTCATCAAAGGGGAGAGCTAAGCAGCAGAAAGAGGAAAAAAAGGGCGGGGGAAGGGAATGAAGTCAAGTGTAATGACTCTAAATCTGGTCTCTGTTTTAAGATGTTTATGACAGATACTTCAAAGATGTTTATTAAAAGTCTACAGTCATACCTATTTGAGATGCAAAGAACATATCTGGATTAAGCAGACAGGAAATATAAAATGTGCCAGGACATAGCAGAATTTAAATAGATCAATAAACACAGCTACTAGAACAAGAGTCCTCGATTTTTCTATCTTGTGACCTTGCATTAGCATAAAAGTTTTGAAATGTCCCTTTTCCTACTGTCTCTTTTATCTGTGATGAAAGAGAAAGGCAGACCATATCTCTCCTCTCTCCGTGATCAGAACCATGATGAACTGGAAGTTCACCACGTAATTACTCCTGTTAGCACGCAACCAAGCAAACAAAAGAAACATGAAATAATCCAGTTTCACAGCATTTAATGAGTGGCTGTAATCTGGACAACTAACAAAACGCCATAGAGTATTCGACATTAAACATGCCATGGTTTCGGCTTTTGTGGTGGTGCATGTGCTTACAAGGTTACCAGAATCACAGAACAGTTTAGGTTAGAAGGGACCTCAAAGCCCATCCCAGTTCCACCTCTGCCATGGGCAGGGACACCTCCCGCTGGATCAGGGGCTCCAAGCCCCATCCAAGCAGGCCTTGAACACCTCCAGGGATGGGGCAGCCACCACTGCTCTGGGCAACCTAGGCCAGGGCCTCAACACTCCCATCACAAAGAATTCCTTTCTAATGTCTATTCTAAGTCTTCCCCCTTCCAATTTAAAGCCATCCCCCCTCATCCTATCAGTCCATGACCTTGTAAGAAGTCCCTCCCCAGCTTTTCTGGAGCCCCTTTCAGTCCTGGAAGCTGCTCTAATGTCTCCCTGGAGCCTTCTCTTCTCCAAGCTAAACAATCCCAACTCTCTCAGCCTGGCCTCATAGCAGACATGCTCCAGCCAGGGTAATTTGAAACTGCATTACTAAGTCATGCTATTAGACAAGAAACAAAAAGTAGAGAAAAATGCTGTTCAGATGTAAACTAAGTATGTGAAGGAAAAAAGTGATAAGGAAAAAGCCCAATGCTCAACCCCCCCAAAAAATTCCCAGTGTTTTGGGCTTTTTTTTTTCCTCCCACTTTCTTTACACAGTGTTTTTCCCACACCCACCAATGCTAAAATGAGCTTTAAGGGAAAACCAACCCACACGGGCTATGAAACAGAGAAGCCTGCACTCTTAAAGCCCAGTCCCACCCTAGCCTTCGCGCCTTGGCACTGCCTGGGGCATTCTTTGATCAGCACAGGCCTTGGGAGGCTCAGGGGAGCCTGTTCATTCCATGGGACGCTGGGAGACTCTGTCAGGGAGGTGGCAGACAGGGCCACCGAGCCCCCCGGCTGCCTGCTGCAGAAGCCCTTGTGAGTCTCCTCACTTGGCAGAAAGCCACAGGCAGGCTGCAGTTTCCCCTTAGAGATTTATGTAAAAGCAGTACACGTTACCTAAAAGAATGGGGAAACGCAAACCCATCAGAGTTGAGATGGAGAAGTTTGTCATTTATATTTCTGAGATCCCCATCCCTTAACTCCATTTGCTGCCTGTCAAAACACTCATTCATTCCACATCAGCGCTTTCTTCAATTGTGTTAGAACTGCCTCTAGGCACATTTAATTAACAGGATATTTATGTTCTTAATTTAGATGCCTAAATGTATACATTAAGGGTCAAATCCTGAATGAAATCAATGAGACAATCCAGGCAAAGAAGACAGCAGGGTTTAATACTGCACTGGTACTGGGAGGGGAAAAATGACTTCTGAGAGCCTTTGTAGAGAGGTATGTTTGAAGCGTGAGGTTTCCACAACTTTTAAAAGAATCTTCAACTACAACCACAATATTTTTCATTTGGACCGCAAGAAAGCAACAGCTAATGAGCAACCCTAAAAATACAAGGCAGAACACTGTCCTCTTATGTTCACTGTCCTGGCTCTGCAATAGTTAAAAGGTCCCCACAGCTGTGCTGGCATCATCGATTAGGGTGAACAAGGAAGCGACAGAAAAATAAAGCCACCTTAATTTCAAGCTCCATTAGAACTGAAGGACTTGAGCAGGGAGAAATCAATGTTTGGCAAATGGGAAAGGACAAAATCTGCAAAAGGAAAAAATGCATTTTCAGGCTAAGCTAATGCAAACAATGGATGGTGAACAGCACTTGAGGTTGCCCCTTTAAGATTGTGTCAGCATTTCCATTTATAAACTCTGATTTTAGTTACACTCTAGTAGATTACCACAGGCTTCGGTATTATTCTGGCGCATACCACAAAGTGTATCTCAAACGGCAATATAAAGTAGTGGTAAGAGCTCACTGGTTGAATAATGCACCCTTTTGGTACCTGATTGCAGAGTAACCAACCATTTTTAAATTATGAGTCACACACATACATACACACAAACAGAAAAGAAGTGCTGGGGTGAGCATCGTGGGACCCAGATTCTACCAAGACTACCACAGCAGTCAAGGCTGCCTTTGATATGAAGCCTGTTACAGCACTCTGAAATTCAAACTTGAAAATATCCTGTTTGCTTAATTTCAGCCTGCTTCGGTTGCCACTTGGACAGCTTTCAGTCTAACCTTTTGCCCTCATTTAGATAAAAGCTCTTATTTCTGTATCCGGATCTCCAGAGACTCAGTCAATACTCTGAAAATCCACACCAGAAATCAAACCCAAGCCCTGGTATGCAATCTTTAATTCCAGTTCTGCTGAAAACAGAAGGCCAAGGTGAAACTGCTCTACAAACAAGCAAATTCAACAAAATTATCCTTCAGAGTAATCAAGCCAGGACTTCACTTCAAGCTTTCTGAGCACAGAAGCAACATATGCAAAGGAAGCTTGTGTCTGTTCCTAGCATTCATTTCAAAGATCTGGACCAAGGCTTAGAGAAGTGAGAGCAACACCACTTCTTAAAGTTAACACCACAACTTTGGGCTTAGGCATTTCAAAACAAGCATATGGGCGGGCTAAATGTAGTATCAAGCCATCATGACATGCTGAAAACAAAGCACACAATAAAGCATAACATACGCTGCAATTGCACTACCTCAGCTGGTATAAATCAAGCCTTGGATCCTGCAACTAACCCTGTGCTGGGCACCTTTGTTGGGGCAGCAGTGAACCCCTCTAACATTCACACATAAACCAAATGGTGTATGTGCAAGAACCAGGTCCCAGTTTACGTGTTACAACAGCACAGCCTTACCCCGCGCTTGTAATAATTCCTCCTCTTGCTGCTAATACCAAGACCCAGGAGAGGTCTCTGCAACAGGGCTCACTTGGAGACAATATCAGTTTGCATCTTCTCCCAAGTAACTAGTGATAGGATGAGAGGAAATAGCCACAAGTTGTGTCAGTGGCGGTTCAGATTTGATATCAGGAAACATTTCTTCACCAAAAAGACTAACAGGCACTGGAAGAGGCTGCCCAGGGAGGTGGTTGAGTTCCCATCCCTGGAGGCATTTAAAATACTGTAGACGAGGTCCTTAGTGATGTGGTTTAGTAGTGGACAGGTACAGTTGGATTCTGTGATCTCAAAGGTCTTTTCCAAGCAAACAATTCTACTTTTCAATGCTGTGGAAGAGTGAAGAAATACCTTTTCTGAACAGCATGAAATCATTTCAGTTATAGACCCATATTCCATTTGTGAGAGATCACCTTGAGTGACCAACCCTTACCTGGGATTTTAAAAGCCACGAAGAAACAAACAAAAAACCCAACATGCATTTATGTGCTAAACAGAGCATCAAGACACACTCACTTGACTATCATATTCAGCTTAGAAAATATTCTGCCAAAATAAGGTTTGTCAACAATTTAGAAAATCTTGATCTTTATAAACTCTTAACATAGGAATTGTTAAGAATTGCATTTGCTGTGAGAAGTGTTTGTGGTGCTGCGCACAGTTTAAGAACACAGACTTTGAAATACGAAAGGAAAAATAAAAATTCCCATAATTAACGGCAAGCCTAAAATCTTTTTCATGATCTTCCCGTCCTTCTGTTCTAGTGGGAGACATTTCCTGGACTCGCAATCCTTTTATGTGCAAGCAATCTACATTTTACAACTGATAAATAATTCAGATAATTAACTGATCTGCAATTTGGTGCACTTCTTTTTAGTCAGCACTATGGAGTACCATTTAAAAGGGGTTCTGTACAGAAAGTCCCTCCTGCTTGTTAACCCAAGCTGAGGCTTCTCTTAAGGTAAATTCCTAGATTCTCTTAACACTTTCTGAACATCTCACATCAGCAGATCCGGCACTTCATGCCCTAGGATGTTCCCCTCTGATTTTTCCTGCTGTGTTTTACTCTCTATCTAAGAAACACGTTATTTCCTGGAATAATTCTTCTGCAGTGCTGACTGGGATGAGACTCTACCATATCTCCCTGTGCTGCCCACATACAGGCTGCTAAAACACACCACAACATAAGAAGGAATGGAAACAATAAGTAAATAGTTTGGGTAAGAAAGCTGGAGAAGCTCAAGACAAATGACTGGATGCAAAGGAAGATGTTGGGAGCACGTGGCAAGAAGTCCAAGAGGCATTTTCATGCAGTAAGAGCTTTGCTAGAATTTAAAAGTCAGCAGAAACCCAAAATTCATACAATAAAGATTTAATCATATTTGTAATCTTCACGTATCCTTTGCTGACTATTGCAGTTAAGCATTAGGTCTGTGCCTCTGGCACAAATGCCCATATCCACCTCCAGAGGCAGCTTCTCCTGCACTGCGCTGTACGTGGGCTGTGCCAATGCAGCCCCACCTGGGCTTTACAGGCAGGAAAGGTGCACAGACTCACAGATCCAGGTGCTTCCCTGAAAAAAATCCGTCAGCCTTTTAAACAAATGACGTTGTGAAGTATTTATGAACTGATAACACTACTTTCTTAAACTGAACTTCAAGGACACTGCACGCGAGAATAATTAGTGCTAAAGAATCTACGAATGACAAGTAAGCTTTGGAAAGGATTTAAGGTTGAATAAATCTGCTGCAAACTACAGAGGCTTGTGAGTAGGTGTGCTGAGCACCATGACAAAACAGGACTGAAAAAGGACAGCTCAGCTTACAATACCGACAAACTATGAACCAAGTACATTAAGCATTCAGGAAGAAGCTTTTGTTGGTTAAAAAGAGACTAATAGTAATGCTAGGAAGTGCAGTCTGCAGGCGCGATACAGTACAGCTCTTCCCTACCCACAGAATTAAAGCCTGCTGGAATGTTTGTGTAAACACTCTTCCTCTGCTGTTACTCAGTAAAGCCCTGTATAAAGGAATTGTAAAGCCCTGCACAACAATGAACCAGATCCCTTCTTTATATCACCCTGCACACTGCCTTCGAGGATCCAATGGGAGCAACTTACAGAGGGAGAACTCTATAAACTGGAAAGAGACAGCTATGTCTGGCCCAAAATAAATACAAGCTTGAAGCCTCATGAAACTAGCTAGTAGGAATAAAACAAACCCCAACAATCATCATCGAAGAAAGTACCATAGGAAGCAGCTTTTGTAGCACACCTGTATCTAAAGCATCAAACAATTACAGCCTCCTCAGTTAACAGAGCTAATCAGCAGCCAAGCAGCAGCGCGTAACACTAAGGTCGTCTCACGTAACTAATAACATCTTAATAAAAACTACTCTGAAAGAACAAGATCCTGTTGATGATGGCTGCGTGCCAGAACCTGCAGGTGAGTGCAGACTTGTCCGTATTCCAAGTGAGCCACTTTCAGATGACAAAGCACTGTTAGCATCACCCGACTTGAGGTCTGACTGCAGGTATCCTCAGACAGAGCAGAGGATGAGGGTCTGCACGACAACATGAAACCCCTTGCACCTGTTAACTGCAAAACAAAGAGGGACAACACGTTTACAACTGACACCTTACTCATGTGCCTGTAGATGATCTACAACTGAGCACCTTGCTGTGCTTCCCACCACAAACGGGTTTGAGCTCATTTATTATGCATGTGTTCTGCACTTGGCCTGCACAAAAATTAAAGATTCAAAGCACACGAGTACTAGGCCTCAAACACGAGTAGTTAGATTTATATTAACGCGATCACTGATTAAATCACCAGTGTTAATCATGATTCAAAACAGCAAGAAGGGAACCTTAATTTAAATTATTGATTTTAATCTTGTTTTTCATTTGTACTTTTTAGCTCTTTTCCTAAAGGAAGGGCTGAATCTCATTGGCCGATTTGGCCATTTAAATGCATTGATTTGCAATTAACCACTGGTATTACACTAATTTTAAGCTTTTCCTAAACAGGAGGATACAATTGTATCTATATTCACAATATGAATTTATGTAAAAAGCACAGTATTTATTCAGAATCTTAAATGTTTCTATTAAGGTTGAAAACAATGAATGAGAAATTTCATATTTTCTAGATGACACTTAACACACGTGCTTCATGTCAAGCTCCACTAGAATCCCAAGGAGTAACAAACCATATAAAACCAGTCAGTTAAAATGCCTTATAAAAAGAAAAAGGCATCCAGCTTGTATTTCAAAATGTTCGGATTTCAAATTGTGTCTATGAGACCAAAGAAATCATTTCCTTTATTAGCAAAAAGACAAACTGAAAGTGATGGCTGGACAGAGACATTTCAGCATCTAAACACACAGACGAATACTTAGGAAACTTTCAAGAATGCCTACACAAGAATTCAAACTTGAACAGTTCCTTTTTTAAAGAAATAAATGCATTCTAATGAAAAATTTTCATATACTGACATGGGTCATAAGAAAAAATACACTGGAGATGAGAAAATATACTGAGAAGATCACTAGAATATACCAGAATCACTATATCAAATCATAAAGCCTTGAGAGCTGGTATAATTAAGGAAGAAGAAAGCCTTCATATTTTGATTAGGTAACCAGTAAAATAAAAGTAAAATGTATTCATGCACTCCTATCTGTTTTCCCCTATGCCACAAATCTTGGATCCAAAGAGTCCAGACCTCCACTGCTTCCAGGCTTGAAAATCTACAATAAAGTTGCTCTTAAAGCAGAAAGGAAAAAAAAAAAAGAAACCCAGAAAAAAAAGAAAAAACAGCAAAAAAAAAAAAAGGAAGCATTCTTGAAAAAAATCTAGACAGAATAGGGTCAAGGAAGACATGCACCAAGTTTAATATCACCAGTCAGAAATACAACAACATCAGAAATTGGAACAAAGCAAAAAAAAGAAAAAAAGGACAGAAAGTGAACAGTGCCAGCGGTCTAGAACTCTTAGTCTGTGATCATGCAATGAAGTCTCCACAGTGCACTGATTTTTAGTGAAAAAGTGGGGAAAATGATCTGGGGAGGGTAAGAGAAGATAGTCACGTATACTAGGAACTGCCAGCAAGTGAAGAGGGGCAAAAGTACAAAGGAAATACCATCTTAGAGAAACATGTCAGATGCTCCAAGCAGTCCATTCTCACACAGACGGTCACCTCTCTGTGTTTTCAGCCCACAAGGACTGAGGCGGCCCCAACACAGAGGAGTGCTGCTTGCCACAAGCCCCAGGGTGCACACACCACCTACCAGAAAGCCTGTGGGCCTCAGAGAAAAGGGAATTAAGTAAATCTGCTTAAAGACAGAAGACCACAGGGCTCCTAACACTAAGATGAGGCTAGGCTAAGGGTGCATCCACTCAAAATGAACAGCACCAAATACCTAAATAAAAGGTATCATTAGAAAAAATAGGGAAACTTCACACACCTCCCCCTTCTCTCCTTTCCCCTTTTGAAGTTAAGTAGTTCAGGAGACACTACTTCTGTGAAAAAGAAGAGCTTAGAACTCTTTTGACTCTCCTAACTTAGCCATCTGCTAGTAAGCAGAACATAAGCTGCAAAATGATTAACCAGTAATTCAGTCTGTTATCCTCAATGCGACCTACAACATCAATTCAACAACCTGCTCTTTACCAAGTAACCAATAGTGTGGATTTCTTCATCAAGGGCATTCTATTCTACAAGGGCAGGCAGCTATCAGAGCAAAAATAGATGGGTCACATTAATTTCTAAGACACCATTGGAGATGATATACAGGAAAATTTACCAGATGAAATCACACTGAAATGTGGCAAAGTCAGCTTAGGACCAAGAGAAGGTTATGACATCTAAGATTTGATGAAAGAAAAATACTCACCTCTTTTGCACATGGACTTAAATGCCCCTTATTCCAACCTCGAAATCACCAAGTGGTTCTATGTGTGTTCTTCCAGTTAGACATAAAAAGAGGTCTCAAAACTCTGGGGCAGAGGTGTCCCTGTGCAATTTAGGCTTACAAAGCCAACAAAGACAGGTCCACAAAATCAGTAAGTACATACCCAGTTCCTCTTGACTTCAGCAAGAATTTGGAACTCAAGGTACTTGTGCTGATCTCATACTTAATGCTGCTTCTGCTGGATACCTCAAACATTTTAATCGTTGAAAGCAGCATCTCTCCTCTGTTTAATTTGCTGGTTAGAGGAAGTACAAAGAGCAAGACTATTTATGCAGTGGCCTTAGAAGAGCTTTGAGCCACTAGACAGGAATAGCAGTTAGAAGGGCAATATAATTCACGCCAAGAATCCCCTACCTGGATGTCAGTGTCCTTCACAGGTTCAAGAGGCTCAAAGGTAGTGGCTGCACTCAGACTCTCGAGTCTCTGAGAGATGTGAGATATATCAAGCCCTCTAGACCCGAGAAGAACAGACCTATAAGGAAGAAATTGTACCGGTATGAAATGGGTATTGGACAGACAAAACTCCAAACCCCAAGTCATTGCCAGCGCTTAGGTCAGCAGCTAGCCATGTACAGACAGTGCTCCTTGCTGTGCTATGAAAACTGCGCAGAAAGAACTGTGTGCATCCAACCACCTCAGCCCTGCTGAACTCTTTCTGCTGTTCCACTGCAGTACTGCACAGCTGCCAAATCCTTCCAGACAGAAAAACCCTACAGTATGTTGGTAAATGTCTTCAGCAGTGGTCAGAACAAGGTACTGCATTGTTTGGCTTTAGTGCCCTGAATCAGGAATAGTGGCTCCTCTGATAAATCCTTCCCTTACTATATTTATTTTTTTGTAAGTAGGAGAAAAATGGGAGGGAAAAAAACCCAGCTTTGCAGTTATTCTGTTTCTCCTGAGCACATGCTCCTGGCAAGACTCCCCACATAGAAACCAAAACCATAAACAGCTTCTACCTCCTGCGTAGCGTTTCCAGTGCCGGTGCTCTGTACTTACGCCTTAACATCTGCAGTCTCCTGGGAAGTGTGGGTCAGAGTGCGGGATCGCAGGCGCTCCCCAACCTGCTGGATCTCCTGCAGGTTGCGTTCTACATGAGGGAGCTCAGAGATACCTTCTGTCTCAGCTGCAAGCTGTTCGGCCTGCTGGAGGAGCTCTCCAAAACCTTCAGTATCCATCTTTATTGCAGGTTTCACTCAAGATGCAAAAAAACCTTCAGAGAAAGAGAGAAAATTCTTGCTCAGCTACAAACACTTTCTATATGTATGGGTGTATGCACAGACCAGCAAGTGTGGGTCTTCCAGAACAGGATACTCTTCTGCTCATCCTCCCCAAGCACCAAACATCAAGCAAATACTGTGGGACATAAAGATTCCAGTATTGCACGTATGCTGGGGCAAACAGCCAATGCCTGCGATATTAGCAGCAAGCAGGGGGCAAACGGCTGCTGTTCTCAATGTTTACTAGCTTGTTGCAACCTTGGAATCTTTATTAAGACCCATGGATTAATAGGAAAGGAATGCACTAGGTGGAAAACATGTAGATAAGGGGCGCATCTGCAGGAAACAGGGGGGTTGCACTCTATTGCTGCACTGTGGGATTCTCACGGGTGGAAATTCAGCTGTTACTGAATACAGAGGCACTATATAAGGTTTGCATTCTCTAAATAAAGTTGATCTCTATTGTTGCCCCCATCGACGAGGTCCGTGCCTTAATTGCTACAAAATACATGCAAGTGGTCTTGGAGAGTTTTGCCTTGAAGGACAGCGTTCCTAAGGGAGATCTATGGACCTGTCAGAAGTGGGATGCAGATGCCATATGACAGTTCACATATTGCCTTGAGACAAAGGACAGTGAAAGCACAGAAGTCCCAGTGAAGAACTAGGCGTTAATTTAGGTATAAACTACTTATACACATATATATATATTTATATCTATTATAAATGAAGACATGTACATATGCATGTACAGATATGCATGTCTGCAAGCCAAGTACTGCTCAGTACCCCTCAACCAAAGCAATTCAATAGTGCAATTTTGATATTCCTCACACTCAGCCTCACCACCATTTCCAAGCACAACTCCCAGTGGCAACAGCTCTGCTTTCCTCTGTCTGGACAAGGATTTAAAAGTATTGCATGCTGATTCATTCAGGCATATGCAATTAAAAAGAGAAACTGATCCCTACTGCCTGGGTAACAGGACAAACCCTAGCAGCCAGCATCCAGGAATGGAGAATTTCACAAGCACACCCCACCCACTTCTGGGAAGCTGGAAGCAACCGGGGGAGGCAGTGATCGTATTTACACTGACTTGTTAATCAGGTGAGATAGCAGAGACTGGATTTATTTGAAGAGATTAGCATGTCACCAAGACGGACGGAAACAGAGAGGGAAGGTGGTGGAAATAAGCAGTTTCATTCCCTGCAATGCAGCACAGAACATCTTTCTGGTGTTTACTTGTGATAACTCAGGTGCACCCCTGCCAGAGGAGCCTCTGTTGGCAGACACTGACCACAACAGCCACACTCTTGTCATTAGGATGACAGCAATCGGATCCTTCGGGAGCAGCGACTGCAAGAATAGCACAGACTTCAGCTTGATTTGATCCGATCTGGTCCACTTCCCCTTTTCATTACCAACAAGATAAAAAGGCAGAAGTGTAGAAGGCACTAATTTCTCAGAGCACCGAAACCAAAAGCAGGGAAAATCAGTGCACCATAAAACTGCTCCCAAACCTGCACTTTTTGGCTGCAGACTCCATATCAATGCCATGTAAGGCCCGTCCCATAAATTTACCCATGTAGGACAACTGCAACAACTCTGTGAGATGAAACAGAGTTCATCAAATATAGAAGAAGCTAGTTATTTTGGAGGAAATTAAACTACATGTGATTATAACCAAGCACTGGAAATGACAGCTCAAAAGCCAAAACTAAACAGCTTTTTTTCTGAGCAACAGAATTAAAGCATTTAGACTGAGTAACAGCACAAACAACCCTGTCTCCACCCTGACAGAATTTACTGCATTCAAGAGACTGCAGTCTGACTCTTAATGCTGCTGTGCAAGATGGAAACTGCTGCCACAGTAACGAGCAGAGCAGTGGAAGATTTTCACGTCTGGCTGGGGAAGGAGCAACAACTGACATCTAAGCGAAAGGGAATACATCAGAAATTAAACTAACTTCGGCGAAACCAGATCAACTTTGGGCTAAAAGCCAGGCTGAAACAGCTCTTCCATAAAACAACTTGGATGACTTATCAATAGAAGCTGCTGCATTAGCCCACTATTGCATTAAACCCCTGTTTCCCCAACATTTGAAACTACAAATAGATATTATATACATATAAAATTTATGCTATATATTGTACAAGTTGACTGGATTTAAGCCAAAACAAAACCAGAAAAGATGATGACAGGTTTCTTCAGTCTCTTCAGAGGGATTGTAAACAATTATTTTTTCCCTAAAGAAGCCTTAAGAACTCCTCAAGAGCACTACTGTGCTACCTAACGAAGAACGCTGTAACTATTATACTCCAAATACGGCCACAATGAACTTTTTACTGTACTAGCTTCAGGACAAAAGCTGAACTACCCCAACGCACGTGCGTCTGTCAAACATCACATACTGACAGGCTTTGTGTCACTTAACTAATTAACTTTGAAAAACAGACTAAAAAATTAGATTTTTCTAGTGCTTCAAAAAAAAAAAGAAGGGAGGACGACTTCCCAGAGGAGAAGGAAAGCTTCACCCACTGCACTCAGAACAGCTGATAGACCAATCCAGCTCCACAAGTTGCAATGAGATTCTTGAAAATGGGAAAAAAAGAAGAAATCATGCAGCATTGCTCTCTGACAGAGGCTCCTGGCTCAGAGCGCTAAGGAGACCCAGTCTGATGAGCTGGGATCAGCTTCTTTTGGAAGAAAGACACAAGAGCAGACTAGTAAGAGAAAGCAGGCAGTTCTTTACCTGCTGCAGCCAAGGTCTGAGGCAAAAGCACTTTCTTTGTCAGGCTCAAGCCTGTGCTGCTATAGGGAGTACAGCAGCTTCTGTCTACAAAGCTAAACATGAATAAGTAAAAGGCCTGTTCTGCAGGTCTGGGGAATTCTGTACGAACAGCAGTAATGATACCAAGCTTTCACACAGCACCTTGCATGAGCAGACATCCAGACATTCCAGAGAGGAAGTCAGAAATGTGATCCCCATGTTACAGAGCAGGGAACTGACTGAGAAATGCTGGGATGGAAATCAAGGAGCAAGTGGCCAAGTTTTTGTTTGTTTGTTTTCAATAGAAAGGACAATGACATTTATAGGATGTCAGATACCGAAATAAACTGCTTCTAAGGATGCAGATTGTCTGCCACTGGTGCTTTTTAAGAGCAGGACAGGCATGAAGCAGAAATGGTGGAGAAATACTGACTCCACGCCAGGAGCAGACACATCATTGGGGTCAACTCTTGAGTTCTCTCCCTGCCCAATTTTTCACTTTCTACAACTGGAAGTGACCAGACATAACCCAAATATCTGCTGTGCACTCTCACAAGTACTAAATGTTTAAAGAAACCTGGCAGAGGGAAAGCTTCCATACCCTAGCTACACTAAAAATATAGGAAATCAGGAGAGGCCAGCTTAAAAAGAAATACAGAAACACTATCCCTGGTACTCCATCTGGTACCACAGTCTGTTTCCCCCAGCAACAAAAGGCTGATGCATGACAATTCTGAATAGACCACATCACAATCTTCAAGTTATTACTTCTTCTAGTATCCACCAATTAATCCTCCCCTGCTTCCCAAAAAGACTTTGTCTTGGAAGTCTCTTAGGTCAACATGCAAATGTCCAATCTTTTTATGACTGCTACTAATCGCTTGGTCTCAAAGAGCTATCACAGTACACAGGTTGAACAAACATGCATTTAGAACTTGGAAAAAAACAATCACATTTCCAGTTTTGTTCTTATTTGCTCTCACACTGTGAAACGACAAGCAAGAGCAACAGACTCCTCTTCCCTCTTCATTATTTAGCCTGGAAGCGAACAGGAGGCATTTTAAACAATCTTTTCTAATGTACACTACCATGTCTTTGCCAGCAGTGCCTTTTGTCTGCTACACGACTTTGAAGCTCCCAACAGAGGTCTCAAGTCCCCATTACCCTGAACAGCTGACTCAGACAGCAGTTCTGCCATCTCATCACTCTCCCTCTTTTCCAAACACGAGAACTCAGATCCTCCCTCTCACTGAATTTTCTGTGATATTATCACCACAGCAATATGAATTTACATAACAATTGCATAGTTTCTCCAAGCAATTTTTAAGCTTTTCCTATCTGTAAGCTCCTAGTTTTCCAATAAATAAGAAACCCTTTTAAGGGACACCAGTGAACAGCAGTAAAGCACACAGAAACAGACTTTTTGTTCTCCAGGACCTAACTCCTATCTCATAAGACAACATGGACAAACTAAAGGAAGATGAAAGCAGCCTTGTTTGCACTTGGACTTACACTCAACTTGCTCCACTCGCTGTTACTCTGGTTTAGAATAATGTTGGGACAGATGGATCACAGCACTCCACAAAAGCTTATTACACACCAGTACCCAGCGTATCCACAGCAACGTCTTAACATAACAGCATTTCAACACCACGCCACAAAAGTTTGGCTGTTGCCTGATGCTGGGACCAGACAGTGAGCGCAAGTCACTCTGTATGCTTTATAATGACTGGGAAAATCAAACCTGTAACACAGAGTGGATCCTGACTAGGAAGGACCAACTGTTTCTGAGTTATTTCAGCTCGGAAACAGAGTTCTGCATCCAAGTTGTTCCATAAGAAATCCTTGATATTTTCACCTGTTTTTCATGCAAAGTCAGCACTGCTGTTGGCAGAGAGGACCTGAGAGCTGGGGTGGACAGAAAAGGGCTAGTCACCATTCCCACTCAAGGACAGTCTGAAGGGTCTACGTTGTGTTTAAAGACAGCTATCCTGCCCTGCATCAAACTTACTGACCTGAAAGACACAAGAGTCATCAGTATTACATACAGTTTATGATTCAGAAGTCTCCTATGTCCTGCCAGGCACATATGACAGCGATGCTTGTCAACTACGAGGTGCTGCGAGCTAACCAAAACCTGCTGTGAAACAAAAGTTGAGCCAGGGAAAGCTTAGAGTACACTCTGCTTTTTATAAGGAGAAATTTATTCACCGTGAGAGTGGTGAGACACTGGGACAGGTTGCCCAATGAAGCTGTGGCTGCCCCATCCCTGGAGGCGTGGAAGGCGAGGCTGGATGGGGCTTGGGCTGCCTGATCTGGTGGGAGGTGTCCCTGCCCAGGGCAGGGGTGGAACCGCATGGGCTTTAAGGTCCCTTTCTGCCCAAACTATTCTATGATTGTACGATTATGAGCTCCCATCCGACACCGAGTGGCCACTCGTTTCCCCACTCAGGAAATTCACTTGGGGACAGGCCAAAGCGGGGACCTCGTCCAGGGGGACCAGCACGGCGAAGAACCAGGTAATCTTTAAGACCAGATGATCTTTAAGGGTCCTTCCACCTCCTCCCCCGCACCTGAAGCGGCCCCGGCACGGGCCGAGCTCGCCCTCCATCGCCTCGGCTGAGAAGGAGGACGCTCCTCGGGGTGGCCCCGGTGCTCGGCTCCGCCGAGGAGAGAACACCCCGGGCGGGACGGGGCTGAGCAGCCGCGGGGCAGAGGAAGGAAGGGAGAGAAGCCATGAGGGAAGGAAAAAGACCGCGCCGCACCCTCACCTGCTGCCGCGCCGCCCGCCGGCCCTGCGCCGCGCGCCCCATTGGCCGCCCGCGAGCCCCGCCCCGCGCTCCCATTGGTCCAACTACAGAGCTTCCTCCCTTCGCGCCTTCCCATTGGTCGCTCTAGCGCCCCGCCTCGCCCTCTCATTGGTGCATCCGCCGCGCTTCCTCCCGCCGCGCCTTTCCATTGGTCCACTTTGTTCCCGCCCCTGAATTCCTATTGGCTGATCTCGCGCCCCTCCTCGCGCTCCCATTGGCCCGGTCGCCCCCCGTCCCAGCCCGCAGGCTCCCGCCGTCTCGCGACAACAGGTTTATTGAGGGAGGGGACGGTGGGGATGGGCGTGGCGGCTGCCGGCCTAGAACGCGGGTTCGAGACTGCTTCGCGCCGCCCCGCGGAGCCGAACCGCGGCGATAGGAGCCAAACCAGGCAAATAGAGAAAGGAGGAGAGAAAGAAAAGAAAGGGAGGAAGGGAAGGAGGAAGGAAGGGAAGGAGGAAGGAAGGGAGGGAGGAAGGGAAGGAGGAAGGGAGGGAGGGAGGGAAGGAGGGAGGGA
>WAAB01019509.1:38188-53449 GCA_013389865.1 Piaya cayana | reverse complement strand
AGGAAGGAAGGAAGGAAGGAAGGAAGGAAGGAAGGAAGGAAGGAAGGGAAAGAAAAGAAGGAAAAGAAGGAAAAGAAGGAAAAGAAAGAAAAGAAAGGAAGAAAGAAAAGAAAGGAAGAAAGAAAGAAAAGAAAGAAAGAATGGAAAGAAAGAATGGAAAGAAAGAGTGGAAAGAGAGAAAAAAGGAAAGGAGAGGAAGGAAGGAAGGCAGGCAAAGAAAGATAAAGATGGAAAGAAGCAGATATGAGGATGTTCCTCTCTTCCTTTCCTTTCCCTTTCAGTCACCACTGACTCATGGGCAAATTACATCCCAGCCTGTCCCAACACTGGAATCCAGGTTTTCCTCAGGGTGTCTCTCTGCACGCAGGATGACAAGCATCAAAACGAGGCTTTCCTTTAAGTCTCCTGGCAGCGATGGCTGCTCCATCCCTGGAGGTGTTCAAGGCCAGGTTGGATGGGGCTTGGAGCCCCTGATCCAGTGGGAGGTGTCCCTGCCCATGATAGCGGGTGGAACTGGATGGGCTTTGAGGTTCCTTCCAAGTCAAACCATTCTATGATTCTATGATTCTTTGCCTCACCAAATACATGTGTTTTCAAGCTGTTATAAAGCACCTGCTGTCATGGAAAGGTAGCTACCCAGGGAGCTGCTTGTGGCCCAGCTGCTCAGAGCAGGAGCATCTTGGACATGTCACTCAGATTTAGGACCCTGTTGGAGTGAGGGACAGCCCATAAACACTTCTGTTATAAATTACAGCCCTGAGGGGGCTGTCCCAATTCCGCCAACCCTGTTTCAAGTGTCTGAGGAAGCAAAGGGGGCTCATGGCCATTCCCACTCAACCACATTTCCCAGAAATAATAATAATAAAAGTGCAAAGCCTGTTTTTCTCTCCCCTCCAGGGTGGTTAGGTTGCTCTCTCCATGCTGTGACGCTCACCGATTGTTCAGTGGCTGGCTAGCAACCCCAAAAAATCAATGGTTTCCAATGCTGGGAGCTTGTGTTCTTTGTACATCTGGAGTTTTAACTCTTTCAGGTTTCATAGAATCATAGAATCACCAGGTTGGAAGAGACCCACTGGATCATGGAGTCCAACCATTCCCATCAATCACTAAACCATGTCCCTCAGCACTTCATCCACCTGTCCCTTAAACCCCTCCAGGGAAGGTGACTCAACCCTCTCCCTGGGCAGCCTGTTCCAGTGCCCAATGACCCTTTCTGTGAAGATTTTTTTCCTAATGTCCAGCCTAAACCTCCCCGATTTATTTATTTAGTGCTGTATTCCAGGACCTGCTCCTTACAAAGTGTGTTTCCTCTCTGGCACACACTGATTGTGTCCTGGGGTCTTGGACCCACGATGCCAATTACACCCTTCACGGAGCTTTATCCTAGAAATTATCAGGGCGGGAAGTGCTCTTGCCACTGAGGTGTTTGTGGCAGCCACTTCGAGGGGTGCACTGGTCCCCACAAGGATGCCCTGGTGGGGTGGTTAAGCAGGGGCAATTGGTGTCCTGGTGGGATAGATGCCTTGGTGGGATGGATGTCCTGGTGTGATGAGTGTCCTGGTGGGATGGGTGCCTGGATGGGATGGATGCCCTGCCGGGATGGCCATACCACCCCAGCCCTCCCTGCGCTCCCGGAGCATCTTTCCAGCGGGAGCAGGATGCTGAGCTGCCCGGGGACAAGCGCTGGTGCCCCTCGGGTTGGGTGGCACGGGGAGAGGCGAGGAACGCGGGGCAGGAGGGACTCGGGACGGCGCCGGAGCAGGCAGGGGGCAGCAAATCCTCATGGAAGCGCTGGGCTGCACCGAGCTGGGCTGCCACCCGAGGGACAAGCGCTGCTGCGGGTGGGGGGAGCCAGGCACGGGCTGCACTGGGTGCCCCCTTCTCTGAACTGGGTGAACCCTTCTCTGCACTGGGTGCCCCTTTCTCTGCCCTGGGTGCCCCCTTCTCTGCACTGGGTGCCCCCTTCTCTGAACTGGGTGAACCCTTCTCTGCACTGGGTGCCCCTTTCTCTGCGCTGGGTGCCCCCTTCTCTGCGCTGGATGCCCCCTTCTCTGCAGTGGGTGCCCCCCTCTGCTCTGGGTGCACGAGGTGCCTGCCCCCTCTGTGCTGGGTGCTGTCCCTCTGCACTGGGTGCCCCCTTCTCTGCAATAGGTGCCTCCTTTTTGCACTGCGTACCCCTTTCTCTGCACTGCGTGCCCCTTTCTCTGCACTGGGTGCTGCCTCTCTGCACTGGGTGCCCCCTTCATTGCACTGGGTGCACTGGGTGCCCCCTTCTCTGCACTGGGTGCACTGAATGCCCCTTTCTCTGCACTGGATGCCCCCTGGTTTGCACTGGATGTTGCCCCTCTGCACAGGGTGCCCCTTTCTCTGCACTGGGTGCACTGGGTGCTCCCTTCTCTGCACTGGGTGCAGTGGGTGCCCTCCCCTCTGCACTGGGTGCCCACTTCTCTGCACCTGATGCCATGGATGCCCATCCCCTCTGTCTATATGCTTTCAGTGTAGCTAGAGTATGGAAGTTTTTCCTTTGCTGGGTTTGATTAAATATTTAGCATTGTGCCTTACACACTAGAGGGTGATCTGTTGAAAAATGCGCAGCTTGGGGTGTACTTGGTCACTTCTACTTATAGAACATGGAAAATAAGGCAGGGAGAGACCTCAAGTGTTGATCCCAGTGATGTCTGTGCTCCTGGCAAGGAGTCGGTAGGTGTCCACCATTTCTGCTTCCTGCCTCTCCTACACTTTTAAAGCTCTAGTGGCAGAGAACCTGCATCCTTAAGAGGCAGCTTATTTCAATGCCCAGCTATGATCTTCTAACTGTCAGTGTGNCGGTGCTTGTCCCCTCTGCACTGGATGCATGCCATGTGTGCAGCGAGGATGCATTGCCTCTGCACCCGCTGCTCGTCTCTGCACAGGGCACATTTGCCCTCTGCACAGTGTGTATTTACTGTCTGCCCAGGGCACATTTCCACTCTGCGCACGGTGCACGTCCTCTCTGCTCTGGGTGCCCATCCCACCTGCACAGGGCAAAGGACTCTATCTCCCAGGGCTGCAGGCAGCTCACCCCATGTATTAGAGATAAATCAGTCTTATGGGGCTTGTGGTGCTGAGCACAGCCCCTCAGGGTGCTGCAGCCCCCTGCCCAACTGGCTGTGCACCCACAACACCTCTGTCCCAGCTCCCCCGGCCGCCTCAAACCATCTCTGTAGGCTGAGCTGTGCTTTGCTTCAAGGGGCTGGATAAAGGTGCTGACCTCTTCTTGCATTGAGCCTTTATTCCCATTGGGCCTCCTGGAGCGCTACAGACTAGGAGAAGTCTGGCTGGAAAGCTGCCTGGAGGAGAAAGATCTGGGGGTGTTGGCTGACAGCAACTAAACATGAGCCAGCAGTGGCCCAGGTGGCCAAGAAGGCCAATGGCGTCTTGGCTTGTATCAAAAAATGTGTGGCCAGCAGGTCCAGGGAGGTTATTCTCCCTNAGCTGGGCTCTTCTCCCAAGTGACAGGGGACAGGATGAGAGGGAATGGCCTCAAGCTCCGCTAGGGGAGGTTCAGGCTTAACATTAGGAAAAGATTTTTCATGGAAAGGGTCATTGGGCACTGGAACAAGCTGCCTAGGGAGGGAGTTGAGTCACCTTGCCTGGAGGTGTTTAAGGGATGGGTGGACAAGGTGCTGAGGGACATGGTTTAGTGATTGATGGGAATAGTTGGACTTGATGATCCAGCGGGTCTTTTCCAACCTGGTGATTCTATGATTCTACACAGCTATGTGCAGGCTGAGAGCAGCTCCAGCTTCACTGAAAAGGAAATGTTTTCTATAGAAAATACTCTCACAGGGACCAGTGAGCCCCTGGGCACCTCACTGAAAGCAGCTACAGGCAGAGCCCAGGCACTGGACATAGCCCAGCCCAGCACCTCCCATGGTTGCCTGCACTCATCCTACTGCACTCATGGCTTTCCCCACCCCAAGTCCCACCTGGTGAGGCTGGAAAGGGCATTGAGGCTGGGAGTCCATGGCTGTGTAGGCAGAGCAGGCTGGCAGTGGCAGGGTGTGGAGCTGCATGCCCACATACCACCCTGGCACAGCGCTGGGAACAGGGAGCGGTTGATGCCCAGGGCGCTTCCTGAGAGGGGAAAGCCCCACCTGCACCCCGGCTTTGGCTTTGTTTCTAGTGCACGATGCAAGCACCCAGCCCCAGGGGGCTCAGCACACAGACCCTCGGCTGTGTGGGCTAGGGATGCAACCCTGCTACACTGGGCTCCAACATCAGGGCTATATCAGCTCCTGGCAGGCTTATTTTCCAGCAAGGCGCCTTCCCATAGCATTTGTTGTTTTATTAAATGGATTTAGGGCAAGGCAGGCACTTCTGCCCCATCTCAAGTGCTCAGCCTCTGTTCCAACAGGCAGTGCTGGGAGGCTGCTTAGGCGAAAGACATCCACTAACGCAATAAGGCAACACATTTAAAAGGCAAATGGGTGCTGAGCCTGGAGCTTTTCTCACCAGCAAGGTTGGGCGCCAAACAGGCTGGCACCTACAGCAGAGCCACATGCTGAAGCCAAGCAAACCTTTGGGGAATGGGCATGCAGCCCCTCTGGGTGCTGGGGACATGCACCACATTCTTCCCTTGCAGCCCCCCCACTTTATGCCACCCAGCCCTGCAGAAGGGGACACACAGGTATCAAAGGTTCCCTGATTTGGGGTTGTCCCAGTGTGTTGCTTTTTAACTTCATTTTGTCACTGGTGCCTGGCCACCAAGGGCTGGAGGGGACATTGCTGCCAGGCTGAGCTGTCCCCCCTACCCAGCGAGGCAGGGAATGGGTGAGCACTAGCCCTGGCAGTGGGGCTGGGAACCTGCCTCTACCGTTAACACAGGGGACATGTATAGACAGGCAGGGGCAGCCACCCCAGCCAGCAGCAGGAGCTCCTGTGCATAAAAAAGCCTCTTTCACTTGGCAGAGACTTTGAGAAGCAAAGCACGGCCCACACACCTTCCCATTACCTGCTCCCTCTATGCTCACAGTGCCCCCACACCCACCAAGGCAACTGAGTTCTGTGTTTACCCTGCACAGGGCTTATTCACTACTACTGGTACCCGACCTACTGCACTTGGGGGTCAGCACAGCTCCAAGCAAGGTTCCTCCCAAAAATGGGCTGGGAAGAAAAGTGCTTGGAGGTCATGCCCAGGGCAAAAGGGGCCAGGCATGGAAGCTGGAGGCATCTGACATGGGGATGCTGCAGAGAAAGTGTCCCTGTGGGAACAAATAAGCTCTGCAAACACGCTGGGGTTTCCAAAGCATGAGTTCTTGTGGAGGGTTTGCTCCAGCCCATGATACAACCACATTCTCACTGGGGTTCAGCCACATGCTCTTCAGCATGATCTCAGGGCCAGCAAACTGCCAGCCCACGCTATCCTCCCACCCATCCCACTTGTTTCCACAAGTTCTTTCACCCAGAGGAAGCCCTGGAGGTGGTGCAGAAACATCTCCACAGAGCCAGAAAAAGGCAAGAGGGGGCTGGAGCCACAGCATCACCACCTTCCCCACACCCCTAAGCACACCACCCCTCGTCCTCACCAAGGAACCAGCACCTTAGGGACACCAGTACCCACTCCCATGCAGGATGAGGTTTGTCCCCCACCCTAAGAACCTGTTTTTTACCCTGAGGATGGTGCAGAGCACATTCAAAGATCATCTTGGGGGGGTTGCGAGCAGCCCATCACCACAGGCAGTGACAGGGCTCAGCCTCTAGCCCAGCCCAACAGCATCAACTCATACCTCTGGTCAAAGTCTTTTATTTTCATCCAGTTTTACCACTGGTGCAGAAAATACAAAACATGAAAAAAAAGAAAAATAGTCTTTTCTGTGCCCCCCACCCCCCATCCCCGAAGCATGCCGGCTATTTACAGGCAGAGGAGAGTGGCTCAGTGGCAGCAGGTGCACTTGCTGCTGGCCGGCTCCTTGCACACGCAGCCCTTGGCGCAGTTGCTGCAGCTCGCGGGGCAGCAGGAACAGCAACCTGGGAAGAGGGATACAAGAGTTAAGACGGAACGGGGGTTAGCGGGGCAGTGGCTGGAGGTATCCCTGGGGGTTTGGCAGGGCAGGAGCAACCCCATGGGGGAGCGGTGGGGTCTCCACAGCAGGTTCTATAGGACAAGGGTTTCTATGGTGGAGGGAGGTCTAGGTGGCAGGGGTCGGGAGACCCTTCCATTAGGGTCCAACAGTGCAAGGAGGCATTCCTCTATGGGGCAGGGGAAATCCAATGGGGCAAGGAGGGGACCCTCTATGGGTCAGGGAAGGGGAATCTAACAGGGCAAGGAGGGGTTCCTCTGTGGGGCAAGGAGGAGGAATCCAACAGGGAAAGGAGGGCTTCCTCTACGGGTCAGGGATGGGGAATCCAATGGGGAAAGGAGGGGTTCCTCTGTGGGGCTGAGACGGGAGTCTAACGGGGCAAGGAATGGCTCCTCTATGGACAGGGATGGGAAATCCAACGGATCAAGGAAGGGTTCCTCTGTGGGGCAGGGACGGGGTCCAATGGAGCAAGGAGGGGGAATCCAACGGGGCAAGCAGGGGTTCCCCTACAGTGCAGGGACAGGGGTCTAATGGGGCAAGGAGGGGCTCCTCTGTAGGGCAGGGAGGGGGGTCCAGCGGGGCGAAAAGGGTCTCCCGACCCCCATTCTGAGCCCCCCACTCACTCTTGCGGCAGCCCTGGCAGCGGCAGTTCTTGCACTTGCAGGACTCGGCGCAGGAGCAGGAGCCACCTGGGGGGAGAGCGCGGTCAGAGAGCGGCGACAGCGGGACAGCGGGACCCCTGCGGCGGGACCCGGAGCGGGGCACTCACCGGTGGCACACGTGCAGTCCTGAGGGTCCATGGCTCGGGTTGCTCGGTTGATTGGCTCGGATCGGTTCGGAGCAGTAGCTCGGAGCTCAGCGATATCGCAGCGGTACCGAGACTGCCGCCCGCCCGCTATTTATGGGCCGGAGGAGCGGGCGGCGCCGGGCGCTGCACACGGCGGGGCGGGACCCCGGGGCCGTGCTCAGCCTGGGGCCGTGCTCACCGCCTCTTGTGCCGTGCTCATCACCTCTGGGCCGTGCTCACACCCCCCTTGTGCCGTGCTCACCACGGGTCACAGTCCTGCTCACCCCTACCCTGGCTCCCAGCCACGGGATCCCACCCGCACCCCCGTTTCTGCCACTCCCTAGCTCCCAGCCATGAGATCCCGTGCACCCCCACTTTTCTGCCACCGTTCCTCATCTGCCAGCCATGAGATCCCACTCACACCCCATTTTCTGTCACTACTGGGATCCCACCTGCACCCTCTTTTCTGCCACCCCACCTCCCCACGCTCCCAGCTCTAGTACCCCAGCTGCATNGCACCCCCTTTTCTGACACCCCTGGGATCCCCTTTTCTGCCCCCCCCCCCCAGCATGCTGCATCCTAGGGGATGGAGCTGCTAGAGGATGTCGAGGGGCAGCTGTGTGTGTGTGACAGTGCTAGCATGGCCCTGCCACCAATTCCTGTGCCTTGGGGACAGCCCTGCCATGCTTCCTGGCCCTCCCACGCCCTGTGTGCTGAGCACTGGGGTGCAGCTGTGCCCCCCACCCTTGGGAAGCTGTGGGATGCCGGTGGCTGTCCCCAGAGATGGGACACTCAGTGCTGAGCGTGGGAGTGCAGCACCAGGACGTGCTGCGGGAGCGTGGCCAGAGGCTGCTGGGAATCACGGCTTCATGGAACTGCTGGTGCCCGTGGATTTTACCCCTTATCACGGTGTTTACTTGCTGACNCCCACCTGCACCCCCTTTTTGCCATTCCCTTCTCCTCCTCCCATCCCTGGGATCTCACTCGTACCCCCTTTTCTACCATTCCCCACTCCCTGTGTCCCAGCCATGAAATCCCACTCACACCTCCTTTTTTGTCACTAANAGGTGGCTGTCCCCAGAGATGGGACACTCAGTGCTGAGCGTGGGGGTGCAGCACCAGGACGTGCTGCGGGAGCGTGGCCAGAGGCTGCTGGGAATCACGGCTTCATGGAACTGCTGGTGCCCGTGGGTTTTACCCCTTATCACGGTGTTTACTTGCTGACTGACTTCCACCACCCTCCTCATGCCGCACACGGCACAGAAACCTTTGGCTGGGCCAGGGACATGCTGTCCCCGTGCCTGCACCCGGTCCTTGGGTGGTGGAGGTGTCGTTATTGCAAGTGGGACAAGTCTGGGCTGGGAGCTGGCACTGCGGATGTGGTTGATCCCTGTGGTGCCCAGGCCAGTGAGCTCTGGGACAAGGAGCAGGTTGGTATTCCCGGGACGTAGTGCCAGGGAACGGCTCATGCTTGTTTGGAAAAACACGGCTTTTTTTTTTTTATTCCTTTCCCCTGGCAGTGTTTTGCACACAGCAGCAAGAGAGAGTAAACAGGAGGCTAAGCCAGCAGGCGTTGCACTCGCCACTGGCTGAGCGGGAAAGGAGGAAAGGTGAAATCATGGTGCACGTGTCCTCTTATTGCACATAAATATGGATTGTGAAATCGCTTCCCAGCCAACCCCCCCACCAGCGCAACCACTGCCAGCCGGTGCTGTCCCCTCCATCCTCTGTCACCCATTGGAAATGGGCTCTGCTGCACCCCTGTTTGAAGAAGGAGAGCCCCCTACACTCCTAAATGGGGGTGTGTGACCCGACACGGGGCCATGCCCGGCAACGCGGGGGTGAGCACACAGGAGAATTCATGGATTTCTTGGAATCCTGTATGTCATGCATGGAGGGGCTGTCCCAGATCCTGAGGCATGTGGCCCACGAACCCATCACTGCAAGTGGGGAGGGGCAGCACACCATCCCCACAGGACCCTGCGTGGAGCTGAGACGGGAAAAAGAGCATGGAAAATGCCCTGTTTCCCAATCGAGGAATTTCCATCAGGTGATGAAGTCATCCGGCAGTGAGACAGCGAGGGATGAGCTGTATCTCCCCTGAGCTGCAGGCTTCCTAAAATGCTGGGGTGCAGGGCACATGCCAGATGCTAATGGGGAGAAGGAACCTTGGCAAGTTTCCCCTGTCAGTTCTGTGATTTCCAGGGGCTGACACGGAGTGGTTAGTCCCTTGGCTGTGCCCATGTAAGAGAAGTGCCAGGTTCTACTCTGATTTTGTAGCAGCTATAAAGTGAGTGGAGGAGCCACAGCTGCCCAGCACAAGGCTTGGGGCTCAGAGCTGAGCTGCCAGGACCCCCACCTGCCCCCCACTTCCCACAGAGGCATCTGATAGCTGCTCTCCATCACGCTGTCATGGGACATGGGGACAGGCAAGGGGCAACAGCTGTGGGCAGGACCAATGCAAACCCCCTGTCAGTGTGGGCAGGGGATCCAGTGAGATCCCCCCAGACATCCTCTCTAGATTGGAGTGATGGGTTTGATGGGTTGACTGTTTGGTCGCTGAGGGATTGGCTAATCCCGATCGATCCAGAGACAAGTGCTCAACAGCTCAGCGGCTGGATGCAAACCAGTGATGAGTGGTGTCCCTCAGGGGTCCATACTGGGACCAGTGCTGTTCCATACCTGCACCAGCCACATAGGCACTGGGGTTGAGGGCACCCTCAGCAAGTGTCCAGATGACATCAAGCTGAGTGGGATGCCATCCAGAGGGACCTGGATAAGCTGGAGAAGTGGGTCCATGAGAATCTCATGAGGTTTAACGAGGCCAAGTGCAAGGTCCTGCATCAGGATCAGAGTGACTCTAAGTATCAGTACAGATTGGGGAATGAAGGAATCAAGAGTGGAGAAGGACTCAGCAGATGAGAAGCTGGACATGAGCTGGCAATGTGTGCTCACAGCCCAGAAAGCTGATCATATCCTGGGCTACATCATCAGAAGGGTGGCCAGCAGGGTGAGGGAGAGAATTCTTCTCCTCTCTCTGCTCTGATGAGACCTCACACGGAACTCTGCGTTCAGTTCTGGAGCCCTCAGCAGAGGAAAGTTATGGACCTGATGGAGCAGGTCCAGAGGAGGGCGACAAAAATCATCAGAAGGCTGAAAATACCTCTGCTTTGAAGAAAGGCTGAGTTGGGATTGTTCAGCCTGGAGAAGAGAAGGCTTTGGGGAGACTTTATAGCAGCCTTATTGTAATTAAAGGGGGCCTCTGAGAAAGATGGGGACAGACTTTTATTAGAGCATTAGAGCTGATAGCAACAGGATAAGGGGTAATGGTTTTAATCCAAAGAGGGAAGATTTAGAGTAGATATATAGAAGATACTTTTTTTCAGTGAGAGTGGTGAGACACTTGAATGGGTTGCACAGGGAGGTGGCAGAAGTCCCATCCCTGGAAACATTCATGGTCAGGTAGGACAGGACACTGAGCAACCTGATCGAGTTCAAGATGTCCCTGGACATTGCATGGGGGTTGGACTGGATCACCTGTAAAAGTCCCTTCCAACCCAACCAGTCTATGATTCTATGAAACCTGCCAGAGACAGCAAGGCTGGAAGGATGCTCTCAAACCTGCTGGTTAAACCACATGTTTGAGGATAAACACATTAGCAACCTCTCTTTCACTCTTGCTGTGGGCTCATCAACAATGTTTTTGCGTGGTTGGCACTTATATCTCTCCAGATAGGAAGCAATAAAGATAACCCTGCTATTGGTAGAGTTCAGTTTGACGCTCTAGAGCTGAGGCTGCACCCTGCCTGTGGCAAGCCTGCCCTGCCCTACATTCAGCTGCCATGGGGATGTGCTTCATGCCCATCAGAAGCAATGGGGTGATGGTGGCATCTCAGAGAACACCCTGGGGTAAGATCTCTCCTGGAGCAAAAGCATCCTTAGACACTGGCACTGCCCGTGGGGGGGGAGGGAAGGGGTGGCCTTGGCCATGAAAAAATACAGGCTGAGTCCTGGCACCGGTGGCTGAATGGGTCAGGAAAGGTTTTGCAGCTGAAAAGAGGCCATTAAGGGCTGTATTTGGGGGATGCGAGGACAGGTAGGACTGCTTGTGTGTCCTGGAAAGCAGCATGGTGCTGTGTGGCAGCAATCTGCTTGTGCTAGGGCAGAGTGAGCATCACACCCTGGCATGGGTGTCAGGTCCCATTGTGGGCATCACAGCCTGTCATGGGCAACACATCCCATCCCAGGTATTGTGCCCTGTCATGGGTATCATGTCCCATTGGAGACATTGCATCCTGCCATGGGCAACCCATCCCATTCCAGGGATGGGCATCACATCCCATCACAAGCTCCCATCCCCTTGTGGTCACTGTACCCTGGCACGGGCACTGCATCCCATTGCAGGCATTGCACCGCATCGTGGGCTGTGGGTTGCCTATTCCAATGTCCATCACAGGCATCCAGGGCACCTGGAGCTGCCCGCAGAAGCACCCTGATGGGCCCCCAGAGGGACAAGCAGAGTGGTCCTTCCCACCAGTTCAATTCAACCGCCAGAAGGAAAACTAAACCTGTTTTCCTGCTGCTCCACCTGCAGCGGAAACATCACCTCTGGAAAGGGGCAGGGCAGCAGTGATGTTTATGCTGTCAGTGAAGGTTTGTAATAACAAGCTGCTCATTAGCCCCGAGGATTTCTGGTGGAGGTGAGAGCATGGGATTTGCCCTTGGGTATCAACAAGGCTGGATTGAAAAACCCTCTGTAGATTACCTTGTTGTGCAGGGCAAGTGTTAAAACAAGAATCAGAGCTGCTGGTAAGGAGGGCAGAGCCAAGATCAGAAGAAAGGAGACAAAATAAGACACGGGCTCTTTGCCATGACCCGCCTGAAATGCGCTGCCCTCCCGCTCACCAGGGAAACGGCCCCATTCAACCAAACTCTCAGGTTCTTCATAGACATTTATATACACACTTTATTTAGTAGCTTATTAGACACTGCATGTGACAAACTAAAGATATCTGAACACAAATATATATATATATAAAACACCCCAACATACACAATAAAGTTAATTTTCTTTGGCCCCTCAGATGTGCAGCACCCCCAGATGTGCAGGCAGGGGTCCCTATTTGCAGCAGCTGCATTTGGCGGAGGCAGGGCCCTTGCAGACGCAGCCCTGCGCACACTTGGCACATCCCGCTGGGCAGCAGGAGCAGCAGCCTGTGAGGGGAGAAAAATAAGTCAGGGACGTTCCCAAGAGGTCTCAGGGTGAGATTCAAGATGGGTCCCATGAGGCTGGTTTGGAGCCCTCCCGCCAACCTGTGTCCTCTCCTTTTAGCAGCATCCCCATCCCTGGCAGCATCTCCCAGGGTGGTTTTGCATCCACGGCTGGCAGGAGTGTGGGATCCCAGCCCCCCTGCACACAGCTCTGCACAGGGATGATGGCATCGGGAGCAGCCGGAAGAAATCCCAGTGTTGGTTTCCTCCCTGTGCAACCTCTTGTGCTGAGCCTGGGGCACCAGCGAGTGCTACGCTGAGCTTTGGGTTATGCCAGGTGGCTCGTGTTGCTTGGCAGGGGTGGAAAATTCACCCTCTGCTCCTTCAGGGAAACCAAAATACCAGAGGGACAAACTAATTTCCAGCAATGCTGAGCCTGATTTGATTCAGTGTGCCCGGGGAGGTGTACTGAAACCCCTTGAAAGTCTCTTGTCCCCCATGAGGCTTGGGGACCCCCCTTACCTTTTTTGCACGATGTGCATTTACAGTTTTTGCATTTGCAGTTGTCCCCGCAGGTGCAGGTGCCACCTAGCGCACGGAGAAAAGGAGAAAACAAAAGAGTTGAGAAGAGATGGTGGGAGGCGACCCCCCAACATCCCCGGGACCAGCAGGGATGCTCCAGGGGGAGGGATGCGGGGAGGGATGCAGGGAGAGCATCACCGCCCCTCCGAGCATCCCTCCGCAGCAGCACCGGCTGCGAGGTCACGGCGTTCCCGGCGGGATTCTCGGGATTCTCCAGGACACCGAGAGAGGATTTTAGCAAGGATGAGAGAGCAGGAGGAGGTTGGCGCCTGTGGCCCTGCCGATGCTTACCCGCGACGCAGGGACAGTCCTGGGAGTCCATGTCTGTCTGGATACGGGCTGCGGGACGGCTAAGGCGATGGGAAGAGCGGCTTTGGCAGGGCTCGCAGCCTCCTCCTATTTATCCTTGGCCGGACGAGAGCGAGTGCAAAACCTCCGCCCCTCGCAGCCTGCGCACGGCTCGGCGGCTGCTGCCCCGGGCGCTGCTGATTCACTGCCCGGGCAGCCGGCAGGAGGGACAAACTAATCATCCCCCGGGGATCCCGCATCCCCCTGCCCGGGGTGCGGGGGGGCAGCAGGGAGGGCTGTTTGGGCGACCCCCGCTGCCCGCTGAGCAGCTGGCTGCGGGCAGAGAACAGTCAGCTCTCATCGCACTGATGGCACCTGCTCTGCTGCTTCAGGTTTATTGGGTGGGTGTGCGTAAAGGGAGCCCCCACCGACCCTTGCCCTCTGGCAAAATCCATCCACCAAGCCTCCAGGTGTCTCACAGGGTGCTGTTGACCCCACGGCTGCTGCCACTATGGGGAGGTCTCAGCCCCCTCCTCCCCGCGCTGGCACTGTGGAACGATGGGGAGTGGGCACCGTGGGGCCACAGGGATGTGGTCACTGCCCCTAAACCTCGAGGCCCTGTCCCGTCGCTCAGACACCCTCCCCGTGAGCGAGAGCAGCAACAAGCCAGACTGGCCCAGCCACTGCTCACCGTGCCCTCCCAGCACACTGGGTCCCCTTGGCGCCACATTCGGCTCCCCAGGGCCCCTGTCTCCTTCCTGGCTGGGTGCTGCATCCCACTGGTCTGAATTAATTTCCGTGAGCCATTAGCTGGGTGTGCAGGCGAGGAGAGGTGGCGGGCGAGCTGCCATCACCCTGGTCAACTCCTCCAGCGGGTTTTACCCACCCCCACCAAAGAGCAGGGAGGGTTTGGGATGGAAGGCATGAAGAAAATGTTGCGTTCTGAGATTTGGGGTGTGGGGAGGGACTGCTCTGAGGCACCACCAACCACGGAACATCCCTCCTCCTCACCCCTGGGGTTTTCGCATGCTCCCCTGTGTTGGTGGTACCCGTGCCTCATGCTCTCAGACTCCTTTGCTATGGGATTTTATACTGGTTTGTTGGAGGCGATGCTAATCCAGCCAAAACAGCGGGACAGGGAGGATTTTTATCACCCATGCCTGGGCATGTTTGGAGCTTGCTAGGTGACCTGATTCTTAGTAGTGCTAGTGCCCCAACTCAGTGTCTCCTCCAGTGATCCAACTCGGTGTCTCTTCCAGCCCAGCCAGGCCAGGGTGGGAAACTGGTCCATAAAAGCCTGAGGAAAGCAGAGCTGATGGGGCCTCTTCTTCACCCCTGCATTGGCTCCTTGGTGTCTCAGCGTGCCAGCCCTGTGGTCGTGTGAGAGTTACACAGCTGCTGATGCACCGTGGTGTGATGGCAGGGGACGATGCCAGCACCCAGGCGCGTGCCAAGGGTGTCAGTCACTCCCGAGGGAGCAAGGAAACACAAACGTGCTGGAGAACACACGTGCAAGCAGCCGCCTGCCGGCCTCGGCTACAGCTCCTGCACTGGTGGTGGGTGTCACAGCAGAGGGGGAATCGTCTCCTCAGGGTCCTGCATGTGCTGAAATACCCAGCCAAACACTCCAACAGTGCAGGAGTTTGCCCAGGGAAATGCTTCCAGCCATGTCCTGATGGGTGCATGGGGAACAGCAAAGCCACTGTGGGATCCACCGTGACCTCCTGCACTGCCTGACAACTGTTGACCAGCCAGGCGAAGCAGGTTGTGTCTCCCTGGCTGGTGGTGGCCAGGGATGGGGCTACCTGCTCCTCCTACCTGCAGGGAGGAAGGGAAAGTCCATGCCAGGGGAGCAGAATAATGTTGGCTGTGCTGTGCAGTCCCTGCCACACAAGGACAGGGCAGAGGAAAAGCTCTCCAGCACCTATTCTCAGCTCAGGGCCCAGCTGTTTTTTGATCCTTTCCTTCTTTTCTCTGGATGAAAGAAGAAAAGCATCTTCCCTGTGATGCAGGATGGGGTATCAGGGCTCTGGGAGGTCTTGCATTGCTCCTGGTCTGTTCTGTAATTAGTCTGGGATGGGGCTGGAGCAGCGGGTTGTCAACTGGATGTACATCAACCAGGACAACTCCAGCAGCCTGTAGCTGGGGTGATGAGCTGCAGAGACAGGACCCCAGCAAAACCTTCCTGCTGCTTAAATCCCTTCAAATACAAGAATCTGTGAGCCTCAATTTGCCTTCTGGCCCCTGCCCTCCAGTTGCTGGTAAAGTCCAGATCTTCCATAACATCTAAACATTGCCCCTCACCACAAGGAGGATGTTGAGGCTCTGGAG